>VMDO01023443.1:0-14823 GCA_007922755.1 Pedetes capensis | reverse complement strand
TCATGATCAAGGCCATTCTATGTAGAAATGAAATGTTTTTAGCATTTTACAACTAACGATATTAATCATATTTTTAAAAAGTCATATAAAAACATATAGCCATCCCAGTGAGTTTAACGATAGGAACAGAATTGAGGAGTTTGGATGAAATTCTAGATAGATTCCATGAAAAATCTTTAGATGACTTCATGGTTAATGGGAAATATTGAACATTTTTCTCTAAGTTCAGAAACAATCAAGGAAGTCTACTTTCATCATTTCTACCACAAATATTGATAGAATAATGCAAATAGACAAATATATAAAATGAAAAGAAGAAATAAAACCTTTCAATTTGTAGATGACATCATTCCCAAATTAGAGTGAGGAGGTGGTGTCAAAGTAATTAAAAGCAGAGATTGATACATTGTCAAATTGGTCTGAACAACAGGGAAATTTTGCAGTATCTTGCTACTAAGGAGAAACAATATTTTTAGAAATTTCATAGTGCTTTAATATTTTCAGAGAATTTTAGTGATAGCAATAGTTGTAGTTTTTGTAGCTACATCACTTACAGAGGTAGTAACATTATATTTGCAAAGTTAAATGATATTATTTTCTTCCTTGAGCTATAAAATTTGTCATAGGCCAGAAAGTTTAAAAAATAAGTCTTTTGTTTTTCTAGTCTACAAATCATCCATATCTCAGGTTTTCTTTTCCAAGACTCCAAATGATCTCAGATCTCTCACACTCAGAAAATGACCTATGATTACATATTTCTTTGTTCTTCTTACATGGAAATGACTTCTCATGAGGTAACTGTGTTTTCTGGCTATCTACTTGAAGCAATGAATATCTTTCTTTGCAAAACAGGGTTGAGTCTCAGGAGAGTAATGATCCTCTAGGGACTAGGTCTGTATCATCACTTGGGATCACTTGGGATCAACTCAGGTTCTAAGAAAAACCAAGAAAAGAAGCAGCTAAAGGCAAATGATCAAAGACTCTTAGCTATTAATCCATTTCAAAATCTGAAATATGTCAGAAAAGATCTGGTCCACATAGTTGTTTATCTGGGTGAGTTTCTTCTTCCTGTATTGAGACTTGTATATCGCTAAGGATTTGTGATTGTGACACATTTTAAGAGGAAGCAGAAAGATAGAAAATCAGATGGTCTTAATCCTGTATCTCTCATTAACAAATTTCCCTTTGGCACAGTAATCTACCTTTGGACTGAAGGTTTTGTTTGTTTTACCAAAGTATGTGAGATAGACTAGATTCTTGTCATGTACAGATGGAAGACATGCAAAGCTTATTTAGTACCATCTTTTTTTCATTATTATTCAATTAGTATACAGTATAATGAGTTTCACTATGGTATTATCACACAGTTGAATCGTGTATTTTGCACTTGTTTTCCAATTACCCCATTATCCCACCTTGTTGCTCTTTCCCTACTCTCACTAATTCCCTCCCCACTATAGATATATCCCATAGTACTCTCTAGTCTTGCATATAAATATATACAAACATATTTTTTCATTTTAGGATAAATTTAGTTCCCACAAAAGAGTGAGTATGTACTATTTGTCTTCCTGAGTCTGGCTTATTTCACTTAAAATGATGATTACCAGTTCCATCCATTTTCCTGCTTGACATGAGTTCATTCTTCTTTATGGCTGAATGATATTATTTCCTCTTTGTTAGTAAGTAATGATGGGGTACAAAGTAATACAGCAATGGATTTTTCCATTATGCACCCTTTCTATCACTTCTAGCAACACTTTCATTGACCCACAAAATTTATATATGGTTGGATGATATTTTACTGTGATTATGTACCACATTTTTAATACAATTTTTTGTTGATGGATATTTGAGATGATTTCATACCTTTGCAAATGTGAACATTGTTGCAATGAACATGGAAGTGCAGGTGTTTCTATAGTATGATGACATGGATTGCTTTGGGTAAATGCTCAAGAGTAAATGCAGGATCATATGTTATGTCCTTGGCCATAGCCTCATCATGTTTGTGGCTACAGAGGCTCATATAAAGAGACCTTCTACTCTTCATCAATTACTAAGATGTTTTATATTGTATTAGATTGAGGAATTTGTCATTCTAGCCACATATGTATTTCTATTGGCTGTAACCATTATATTCCTTTTCTAAAACTTTACCAAAGTCACCTTTCTAATTTTCTTTCAAAGGAAAAACATCATTTTCAGAATGATACTTCCTATTTAGTCAGTGTATTTGATATGGTGGAATCATAAAAAAGATGCAATGAAACTTTTATGTAATTTCAGGCTTATAGAATGGCCAATGAAAAACATTTACAGATGAGAGATTATATAAGGTATTTTAAGGTTTATTTGGGAGTTTGCCAAAGAAAGAGAATATGTAAATTTTAAAAAGATCAGAAACTTGGTGTGGATGTGACGTGAAACTATTTAGAGGTATCAGAAATTGTTTTTACTGCCAATTGTTAGAAATAAAATAAACAAAATAAAATAAGTTTGAACTCCAATATACACATCAGGGTCCTACCACTCTTTGGCATCTGAGGCATGTAATTATAGTAAAAATCTTTGATGTATAGAAGTTGTCGAACGTGCAGATTTTGTGGTCTACATCCTATTATAATCCATAGTCCCTTTTTACTTAATTTACTTCTTATCTATATCTTCAACTTTCTGTCTCCTCTAAGATCTATGAGTGCATACATAATCTTCTGTCCTATTCTTTTTATACTCAGGATCCAGAATTGACTCAGTAAGTCAAGCATACCCAGTCACTCTGGATAAAAGAATGTCTACTACATAATGTGTAAAACGACCTAGATAAATGGTCTGCACAAAGGTAATTCAACCAGTATTGTTGAAAGAACAAAATTCCTCACTCCTCTATCTGAAAATCAATTCCTAACATATGAAAAAGCATTTTATACTTTAAATCCGAGAACATGAGAATTCTGGGTGAGGCTACTAGTATCTAAGTATTCTGAGCTTTGAGCTAATTGGACACAGTTATAGGATTGAATATCTATACTATGATTTTGTAATGGGTAAATTTAAGCTAAATTAAAATGTGTTTGAAGTTTGGAGATGGATATGGACAAACGGTTAAGATTACCATCTTTAACATCATTCAAGAAGAGTCCAGACACAAAAAGAATCCATACTTAAGAAACATAGTTTTCATTTGTACAATTTCCAGGGGATGAACACTGCATCATATTCTTCAATCAAAAACACTTACATTGGCTTTGGAAAAAGATATCCAAAGAGCTTGTTTCTGATACTGACTAAATTCATGCCCAAAGATTTAGAGTCACATTTCCATTCATGTTTCATATTTCTCAGAAGAAATACTAGGAGTGTGTTTTCCCTCCTGCTCATTCATGATTTTTATTTGAATAAGTGTCAGAATCAGTGATGAGTACAGAATTTACCACACTTATGGGATTCATCAACATATCATATCTGAACCCAAAGACAGTGATCCTGATCGGTATTCCTGGATTAGAGCATGTGCAGTTTTGGATTGGATTTCCCTTCTTTGGCTTGTGCCTGGTGGCTCTGCTAGGGAACATCTTCTTGCTAATCATTATCTCTACAGAACGCAGTCTACATCAACCTATGTACATCTTCCTTGCAGTGTTGGCAGCTACTGACCTAGGCCTCTGTGTAGCCATTGCTCCTAAGATGTTATCCATCTTCTGGTTTGGTTCACGCTCCATGGATTTTGATGCTTGTCTCACCCAGCTCTTCTTCATCCATGCCTTGCAGGGCATGGAATCTGGCATTCTGTTGGCCATGGCCTTTGACAGATATGTTGCTATCTGTCATCCTTTAAGGCACTTGTCCATCCTCACACCTTTCTTTCTACTTCAAGTGGTGCTAATATTGGCAATTAGGGCAACGGTGCTTGTTGCAATTGGACCCATTTTACTCAAGCGAATGAAATTCTTCCACTCTGTAGTTATTATCCATTCTTACTGTGAGCACATGGCTGTAGTGAAACTGGCTGCAGAAGATGTCCATATTAATAAATTATATGGACTTTCTGTGGCTTTTGCAATTTTAGGTTTTGACCTGATTTTTGTCTTCATCTCTTACATTCTGATTTTCCAGACTGTTTTTCATCTTCCTCAGAAAGAGACACGGATCAAAGCATTCAACACTTGTACAGCTCATATTGTTGTCTTCCTGGAATTTTATATTCTTGCCTTTTTTTCCTTCTTCAGTCACCGTTTTGGCCATGTGTCACCCTATGCCCACATCCTCTTGTCTACCATCTATCTGCTTGTGCCCCCTGCCCTTAATCCCATTGTCTATGGAATAAAGACCAAGGAGATCCGCAGAAGGGTTGCTCAGATTTTTATTCTGAAGCCTAATATTTAGCAATGATCCAGCAAGCAATATGTCAGAAGATAAATATACTTTTGCATGGTTAAGGTGAAAATTCCTTATATGCAGCAATGTTAGTGATTTTTTACATTATAATGATCTCCCATAAAGAATTTTTGTGCTCAAGATAAGAGGAATCAGAAAATGAGAGAAATATGGTTAAAAATTGTGTACATGTGTCATAAATTTTTACCCTCCCTTCACTTATCCCTTTTTCTCCTCTTTTGATGTTCTTTTTTCTTTTTTCCCTTTTAGAATTGTAATTTTTTATCCTTCTTCTCATTCACACATCTTTTGTAGTAGTTTATCCTGTGTATAACAGTGATAAATACATATTCTATGATTCTATAATAATGATGTAAAAATATTGACCAAACTTAATTTGATATTAGGATCTGGTAAGGTAAAAACAATAGATTTAGTTTCACAAGTGGGAAGCAACTAGTGTGTATTTCAGAAGGAATCAGAGAAGACCTAAAGGAAGAAGTCATGGCAAATGTGAAATTTGAATAAGATTTGCTTCAGGTGATAAATGTTATTTACCATAATTTCAATTGAATTTTAAATTTTAAGATCAGTATCATTGGAACTCATGTAGATGTGCAAATGTATATGTATCTGACACTCTTGATCATGCAAATCATGAAAAACAAGCTCACTGCTGCCTTCATCAGTGATCAGAATATAAAAACCGTCCTTTAGCAGAGGATTATGTATTAATATGCCAATCGTCCAATGTTTGGTTTTATCTAGCTGAAAAAATATAGCCATGGTTTTGGGGATGCAAGCAATTCAACTTTTCAGACAAGCATTGCTTCTGATGATCTTGGAAAGAGTACATCACCTGTCTATGTAGTATTAAAACTCACAATAAATTTTTCATTTTGGGAAAAGGTCATTAGGAGATAATTCAAAGAGTTTTGACATCTAATCTGTTAAACTGATCAAGCACTGTGATGAAAAACATGTAATGTTGTTATTTTCTCTTATTCTGATCCCTATAGACCTAAAGGACTTACAAGCTAGTGAAGGCCAGCCAAGAACTGGAAGTTTGGGCATATTATCCTTAGCCTCTTTGTCAGCTCTTCCTCTCTGGGGCCTCTGTAAATTGAGAGGATACACACCATCATGAATAGTCCCAAATGAACAATAATAATACTTTCTCAGCTGGTCTCTCCACTAACTATAGTGTTTTCATCTTTTCTTGGTGGTCAAGTTAGTGACTTATACTATTATTTAGAGGAGAAAAGGAAGATGGTCTCAATATACAAACAGAAGATTAATAAGGTAATGGTATTCTATTGAGAGTTCTCACTAAAACAAACCAAAACAGAAATGGTAGTGCAAATGTATATTTGTGATTTGAGCCAAGAATAAAATTGTGGGAGAGGGAGCATGTAGAACAGTAAAGGCAAGAAGCCCAACAAAATGCAATCTACAGAGGAAGATAACTTCTATGGCTCAACAGAGCTCTCTCTTGCTAAGGATACTTAGAAAACAGAAAACAAAACAAAACAAAACAAAACAAAACACAATGTCAAGTTGCCCCAGTGAGGGGATAGAAATACGAGGTCTTTATTTAGTGATCCCCAACCCTAATTGTTAGATGGTAATTTCTAGAATATAACATTCTCAATAGTTTTCACACATTGCACTCATGGGTACATCTTACTCCCCAAACCATTAAAAGATCTTGCACAAAGAATGACAATAAACCACTGGCATGCATATGAACAGTCTACAGGCAACTTATGGAATATTGGAGAAATCTTTTAAAATGATTCATTAGGCAAACACAAAAAATATGAAGGCAAAACAAAGCACGTTCTCTGAAGTTCCTTTATGATTTCATATACAGAGGACAACAGGCTATAGGGCACTGTTGGATGCATCCATTAAATGTGTTCTTAAAAAGAATCTTAATCTCCATTGAAATAATCTTTGTAGGAGAAGTAGTATTTTGGTATCAAGTATTAAGAAATCTAAGATTGGTGGCAAGCAATCTAAAGTGCCAGTTATTTAGAAGAGTAATAGGAAACATCAGCTTTCCAATACATGAGGACTTCACAGGTCACCTGGTTCAATGGAAAGTTGTGTTGGCTATAGTTTTTCTTTTCTTTTCTTTTCTTTTCTTTTCTTTTCTCTTTTCTTTTCTTTTCTTTTCTTTTTCTACTGAACGGTAAGCGACACCCTAGTTTGTCAGGGGACAGGATAAGTTCCCGGGATTATTCCTTTTTGCCATCCTGCTTGTCTTCACCAGAAATTCAAAAACAAATCAGATCAAATTCTTATCCTAAAATATTTTTATTAAAATTCTTTGTATATTCTATGGGAATACATTGCATATATAGCCTTTTAATAGGTAGGTGCACAAAGAACAGAACAAAGAAGTTAGATTTCAAAATAATATAAGGTAGCTTTCTTCAAAGAAAAGATAGAATATTTTAGTTTTGGAAGAATATTTCAATCCTCCTTCCACTATTTTATGTACGACACCTATTAATCTATTTATCCACCTGTTCATCCAGTTACTACTTATTCATTTTTGTTTATTTTATTTTAACTCAGTAATCTTACCACAGGGCTGGGGTTTAGCTCAGTTGGTAGAGTGTTGCTCTGCATTTTCTGAGGACCAGTGTTCTATCCCCAGCATCACAAAAGTGGGAGAAGGATAAGGCAGGCCACTACTGAAACAGTTAGCTATTGAAAACCCTGAGGGTTGCTATGAGTCAGACCCCACTTGACTGCACCTAACAACAGCAACAATTTTATTGTAACATAGGAGATGTATACGAGTATAGGAGATGTATACGAATGGCAGATTAGATTTTTCTTTTTCCTTCCTTCCTCCCTCCCTTCCTCCCTCCCTGCCTGCCTGCCTTCTTTCCTTCCTTCCTTCCTTCCTTCCTTCCTTCCTTCCTTCCTTCCTTCCTTCCTTGCTGGAAGGTTGGACTTGGGGCTTTGAGCTTTGTCCATGCTAGGAAAGTGCTCCACCACTGAGTCACACTCCCATCCTCTTTTATATATTTTTTTATTTTGAGACAAGGTCTTGCTAAATTGTGCAGGCTACCTCTGGCCTTGAACTTGAGACCCTCCTGCTTCAGCCTGCCAAGTAGCTGGGATTACAGGTGTGTGCCATACTGTCTGACTGGCAAATTGGATTTTTCAAACATGTCTATAATTAGATTAGATTGTTAGGTGCCTTCCAGTTGTGTCTGACTCATACTGACCCTCATAGGGGTTTCAATAGCTGCTTGTTTCGAGATTGCCTTGGGAGTGGATTGTCACCTCCTTCTCCCATTTTTGCAGTGCTGGGAATCGAACCAGGGACCTCAGAGACTGTAGAGTGGCGCTCTACCAACTGAGCTAAATCCCAGCCCCATTTCTATAATAGTATCCTTCAAATTACATGTTCTTCTGCAATGTGACCATCAGAAAGTGATTTTATTTCCCAATCCCTGAATTTAAGTTGGCTCTTTTGCTTTGAGCAATAGAATACTGGAGGAAGCAATGTTGTGATTTTTGTATATAAACCATATCTGGCCTGGCAACATTTGTCTTTTGCCTCTTGAAACCCTGAAACACCATGTAAGGAAACCTGGCTATAGTGCTGAAGAGAACCCAGAGGAAAGAGTTCCAAGGCACCAGGATTGTCATTAAAGACACCACATTGTATGTCCACCCAAGTTGAATCCTCAGATTACTCTAGCCCCAGACCTTTTTGTCATACAACCATGTGAAGTAGTGTAAGTGAGAATATTGTGCTGAGCTCAGTCAACACAAACTCCCAATTCTGAAGTTGTTTTTAGATAAAATAGTAACAGTAATAACTAGGAGAGGAAATATACTAAGGAACACATTGGTCCACTGAAGATGAGAAAACATGTCCTAAATTGGCATATCCAAACTGTGGCCCATATGCCAGGACAATTAGCAATATGGCCTCTCAAAATATCACTTATTTTCTTCATGACCCCCATTATGATGTATATGTACTAACTATATTATATAACTGTTATGTATATTTATGGATATGTATATTATGTATAATTATATATATAATTAAAAATAAAACTGAGCTAGAGGACAGATCATGGACACATAAAACTCAAAAAATAATAAAAAATACAAAATTAAAAATAAATAAAACACCCTGCAGTAAGGGAAAGTCCAGATTAATATTATATGAAGACAGACATTAAACAATTTGAATGAGCTGTTTCTTGATGTGGGAAGGATTTTGACAAAGAAAGATGGAGGGAAAATGCCTTCCATATATCAGGAAGACATCTAAAATAGTAAGGAAGGTGTGAATATTTACAAAGAAAGCAATCAGGCTGTGTGAGGTGGGCTTCAGTGCTGATTTCCTTGACATCTATGCAGAAGATACCTAGCATGTGAGGCACAGTGACACAAACAAGGCACAGGTCAATAACTGATAGTATGGCCAGGAGGGGAAATATAGACACATGAAGACTCTTCTCCATCCAAATGATACTTAGATGGTGACATTGTCCATGACCAAATGACAAATACCAAGAAAAAATGTACAAATAAGCAGCAATGGGAAGATTCTAGGCCAGGAATTCCAGCCAGAGCAAATATCAAAGGCTGAGAAATGAAGTTGTTGCACAAGGTCATACTTACCCAAGATCCTCAAGGTCTGATTCCTAGGGAGAAAGAAAAAAAGGACACCTGGAAATCACTGCATCCTTTCCTCCTACACAATGCTGATAAGTTCAGTAGTGTATGGTGATAATCATGATTATATTATGTAAATTATTGATCAGATCAGTACTTAAACTACTTGGAGTGGGAATGGGGGTAATTCCTGGAAATTTTGAAGAAGAATTCTCAGTAATAAATTCTCACTAAAGAAACACCAATTCCTTAAAGTAGATTCTCCTGTGGGTCTCCTTGTGTTTAATATTCAATGTTTGTTATAGTCTCAAATTATTTCCTAGATAGTAGGCCATGACAGGATGTTATCTTCAGCACTAAAGGTAGAAGGTGGGAATATGAACAAGCCAGAAAGCAGAGTATTCACCCCAAAAAAGGAAGCTGCATTTTATCTTTTTCCTCAGGTATGGGATCAGATTTTGTGCTTTGGGATTCTTGGAATTTTGGTTTACAAATAGTTCATTTTGACAATGGATCTATGAAATATGTTGCTATCTATGGGAAAAGCATGATAGGTTTTTATGGTGGGACAAAAATGAAATCCAAAAATACCTCAATAGATAATTTAGTATTAACTTTATTACTCATTACTGTCTGGTTGAGGACTGGTTAGAATGCAAGGGTCATTAATGTTTTTGTGTATGATTGTTTGTGTGTATTTTTAAATGAGGACCTACTTTGTGGCTTAATGTTTGTTGTTGTTCTTAGGGGCCGTCAAGTTGGTCTCTGACTCATAGTGACAGGTGAAACACTATTGTCAGTATTGTCTGTGCTTCTCTGCAGTTCATAGGGTTTTCAATGGCGGATTGACTTTTGGGAGTGGGTTGCTGGGTCTATCTCCCAAGCCTATAGTATCTGGTGTTCCCAAGTGGTCTCCTATCAAAGTAATAACCAGGCCTGACTCTGCTTAGCTTCTGAGATCTGACGGGATTGGATGCCACAGGGCTATGGCTGCAGGCTTGTGGCTTAATAGTTACAATTATTTCTAAATAAATAAAGCCTTACTTGTTCTAAATAAATAAAGCCTTACTTGTTAAATATGCTAAATAATATAACTATTTTATAGAAATATTTATAAATTTAGAAATCTTTTATAAAGGATATTCTTAATGTTAGAAATTTAGAAATTTAGAAATTTAGAAAATTTAGAAATTTAGAAAATATATAAATATTTATAAATTTAGAAATCTTTTATAAAGGATATTCTTAATGTTAGTAATGGATATCAAACAAATATATGATAGATGCTAAAATAAGAATTCAATAGTAAGCTTTTCAAAAATATGACTATAATTACTTTCACTGTTAAGATTTAGATTCCATGAAATATCATGTATTTTATACTATGAAAATTCTCAAAGGAATATTTAATTTTGTCTAGAGTGAATTAGTTGTCAGGGCAATATGATAATAATAGGAATCCAGTTTGTATATAAAGGAGAAATTTTACAGTGTTATGGAAATGTGGTATATAGCTTTTCTTAAAGATTTTGCTTTCCAGTACAATTTGTACTACTAGTAAAAGCATGTTGCAAAAAATTTTTTTGTTAATAGTATTCCAAATGTATAATATTTATGTCATAGAAAAAGAGAAATTTTAATTAAAGCTTAATGTCATGTGCCAAAACGAGTATCACAAATTTGTAATAAATTGTTGTTGTTGTTGTTAGGTGCCGTCGAGTCAGTATCCAATTCATAGCGACCCTCTGTACAACAGGGGAAACACTATTGTCAGTGCTTCTCTGCTGTTCATAGGGTTTTCAATGGCAGATTGATTTTTGGGAGGGGGTTGCCAGGTCCTTCTCCCAAGCCTACAGCACCTGGTGTTCCCAGGCGGACTCCCATCCAGGTACTAACCAGGCCCGACCCTGCTTGGCTTCCGAGATCTGACGGGATAGGATTCCACAGCGCTACGGCTGCAGGCTTGTAATAAATATAAAAGTATAATATTATCATTGGCTTATGCTTTTTAGTTGGTGATCAACTATGACTATTAGTCTTTTATTTATATTCATATTAATTTAATAAAATGCCTTAATTTAGTATGCTTTAAAATGAACTGTTTTTAAGTTTCTGGGTAACATTTACCTTTTTATTTCAGCTATAAAACCTTAAAAACAAAGTCAAGATAATGTTAGGCTTAGATTATGTATAAACTGAGTTTTTGTTAATCAATCTACTATAAATGCAGAAGGACAGAATATAGGATTACAGATCTGCTAAAATAGCATTTTACCATTTATTCCTCATAAATTGAATGACTGAGATATGAGTATTTCGTATTTCAACTTCATTTGGTAAATGGCACACCATAGACAGGTCACCTGGAAGGCTCCTCAGCCTGGGGAAAATAGGAGATTCTTTGAAATAAAAAATATGTAGGGTAAAACATCAACCCTGCCACTTATTCTATGTGATTTGACCAAGTTGTTTAAAGCTCTGACTTTCATTTCTTCACATCAAAAATTAGGTGAGGCATCAGTGGCAAAACATGAAGAATTAAACCCACCATTTAATCATATTAATTGATGCTACATAAATGTTCCTAGCATAATTCCTCAGAGTCTAAGATGCTCTAGAAATATAAATTTTCTTGATTTTCTCTGAAACATAACATGTAAGTGACACATAAAGTAGTGTTAGATTTGTTTTGTTTATTAGTTACATAGAACTGTGACTTGGGCACTGAAAATTTTTGAATTGACAGCATAAGAAGGCATATTTCATAATTCTGGTAATTTGCCCTCCAATATCTTTAGATTCATTATATACTTAACATAAAAATACTTAGTATTACTATAGCTAGATATCTGGGCAAATAAAGTGTGCTGGAAATTAAAAATATACACGTTACCTCATTAAGGGACAGGATTCCATCACAAAGAGCTATTTCTAAGTTGCAACAAAGCCCTGCAAAACCAGAAGCTCACTATGTGTTGAAGATTTTTGGGTAGAAAGTGAATAGTCATCTATCATGGATATTATATACAAAAATTTTCCGTATGGCATGACATTAGGATATTATTGAAAATTTTTTAGAGTACTTGGGAGCTGAATCAGGGCCTCACACATACTTTTGTAGGTTCTTTACCACTGAGCTGCACAATATTTTTTTTTTAATGAATTATTGTCTTTGGACTCCAGGTCCAGTATAATATTGCCAAGGGTGAATTAGAGTCATGTGACATATGAGTTTATTGGAATCTTAATTAAGCTGTGTGAGACAGCCTAGCATAGCAAGATACTCCGATCAATTAAATTCTTTCTATGGTGGTCTCTGGCAATCTGGATGAAGTTTTTATCTTATTGGCCAATGGTAGGTCTTCTAAAAGGTACACTGCATTCCTTCATTCCATTTTGTTTGGTCTCAGAACAATTTGCCTCATTGCAGCCACACTAATCATTATTTCATGAGTATACCACATATTTTTATTTCATAGAAGTGCAACTTATTTTAAGGTGCACATTATGATGTTTTGTTATACATAGTGAAATATTCACTGGTCAAGCAAATTAACATATCCATCATCTCACACAACTAACACTTTTATGAAAAGAGCACCTAAAATACACTAAAACAGAGTCTTTTCAATATAAAATATATTATTACCTATAGCGTTCATTCTTTAGATCTCTAGACTTGTCCTACATAATTGTAACTTTGCACCCTTTGATGTATATCTCTCCATAACCGCTTGTCTACACATGGTAGCTACATTTCTACTCTGTTTTATGTGCTTGATTATTTTTTAATTTAGATTCCACATATAATATGATGCCTGCTTTTCTCTGAGTCTGGATTATTTCACTTAGCCTAATGTCCTCAGTTTCATCCATGTTGTCACAAAAGGAAGAATCATCTTTATTTTAAGGTGGAATAAAACACAAATCTGATCATACGTTTCCCATGCAAACAAATTTTGTTGTCCCCCTCTTATGTTTAGAATATAATGGAGTAGAATTAGAACCCCCTTTATCTCCCCACAGGCTACTATTCCAGCCATACTCAAGTTGCTCTTCAGTTCACTCTGTTCTGTATCCCACAAAGTGGACTTATTCAATTCTTTGAAGGTTTGACCCAGTATCCTAAGTGCCATGCTTGTTCATACATCCCCTTCTTTCTCCTTGTAACATCACTACAACCATTTCCATGACCTCATTGTCTTTCCTCAGCTGTTAACTACAATTTATGACTCAATATGTATCATTTTTAATGAAACTCTCCTTGATTTCCCAGACTAGGTCAATACCCCATGTTATATGCCCTTATAGAAACTTCCCATTAATTTCTCTTTAATAAAACTTTCCAGTGTTATTTGAGTATCACCTCATTGTATTATGTCACCCCACCAGAATATAAGCCCCTTGAAACATAGATGTTTTTTATTCACTCTTCTTCACAACTAGAACATAAATAAAAATGTTTTATGAATATACAAAAATCTACATATGTTCTCTCTCAGAATTTAATGGAAGACTTTTTAAAATTTGTTGTTGTTCTTAGGTGCCATTGAGTCAAGTCCAACTCATACCAATCCTGTGTACAACAGATGAAACACTCCCTGATACTGTGCCTTGCCCGGCACTTTGTCAATGCTTCTCTACTATTCATATGGTTTTCAATGGCTGATTGTATTTTGGAAGTTTGCTGCCAGATCTTTATCTCAAACCTATAGCGCTTAGTATTCCAATGCAGTATTTCATCTGAGTACTAACCAGGCCCAACCCCTGTTTAACTTCTGGGATCTGATGGCATCAGATGCCAGAGTGGTGTGGCTTCAGACTTTTCAGGATTTGTTCTGTTGTTTTTGTTGTTAAATACTTCTAATTTGATAGTCAATGGTAGATAAACTATAATTCATAGCTCTATAGTATATTTTCAAACACTGTATATATAAAAAGCTAGATAATTGCCAGGTAACATAATTAAACTTTATACTAAGTGGTGGCTCAGAATAGTAAAAGAAAATATAGCTTGAGAGTCCACAGTTGACAAACCATCCTCAGAAATCATATAACATAATGGCACTACTCCCAAATTTCTACATTTCCCTAGTGGACATTAACCTAGGAAAGATTTGTCTTTCCTATCAAACCATTTTCCTCCACTGTCTTACCAACAAACAGATGCAACACTGAAGGTGCTCACTTGTCTATCCCAAGAGATTTGGAAAACAGCTACCTGGCCAACTGACCAGAAGAGATCCATATTTGTGCCTATTCCCAAGAAAGGAGATGAAACCAAATGCAGAAATTAATATCATTAATATTATGCATAAGTGAAATTATGTTAAAGATCATTCAAAAGTGACTGCAGTAGTCTATTGATAGGGAATTGCCATTCTTTCCATTCCATATCTTTTTGTTTGTTTGTTTCCGCACAATTTACCTCTTTGGAGCCACAATAATCATTCTTGTATGGATAGACCACATTTTTAATAGTTGTACACCTTATTTTATAGTGTAAAATGTGATATTTTCATATACATAATGAAATGTTTACATTTCAAGCAAATTTACATATCCACCATCTCACACAATTGACTTTTTTGTAAAAAGAGAATCTAAAATAGTGAATTTTTAATATAAGGTAGCTTCTTATTATCTATACTCTTCATTCTTTACATTAGATCACTAAACTTATCCTACATAACTATGCTTTTGCACATCAAAGTCTATATCTCCCTATCCTTCTTGGCCACCTCTGGTAACTATATTTCTACTTTCTTTTTTTTTTTTTTTTTTTTTTTT
>VMDO01023442.1:0-31596 GCA_007922755.1 Pedetes capensis | reverse complement strand
TGCTCATGAGAAATCTGTACATGAACCAGGAGGCAGTTGTTCGAATAGAACAAGGAAACACTGAGTGGTTTAAAGTTGAGAAAGGTGTGCGTCAGGGCTGTATACTTTCACCCTATCTCTTCAATTTATACGCTGAGCAAATAATCTGAGAAGCTGGACTTTATGAGGAAGAACGTGGCATCAAGATTGGAGGAAGATTCATGAACAACCTGCGTTATGCAGATGACACCACTTTGCTTGCTGAAAGTGAAGAGGATTTAAAACATTTACTGATGAAGATCAAAGATCATAGCCTTCAATATGGGTTACGACTAAACATAAACAAACAAAAATCCTTACAACTGGGTCAGCACGCAAGTTCACAATAAATGGAGAAAAGATTGAGGTTGTCCAAGATTTTGCTTTGCTTGGCTCTATAATCAACACCCGTGGAAGCAGCAGTCAAGAAATCCAAAGACGCATTGCTCTAGGAAAAGCTGTGGCAAAAGATCTCTTTAGAGTATTGAAAAGCAAAGATGTCACATCGAAGACGAAGGTGCGTCTGACTCAGGCCATGGTATTTTCAGTGGCATCATATGGTTGTGAAAGCTAGACTTTGAACAAGGGAGACAGAAAAAGAATTGATGCTTTTGAATTGTGGTGCTGGAGACGTCTATTGAATATACCATGGACTGCCAAAAGAACCAACAAATCTGTCCTAGAAGTACAACCAAAGTGCTCCTTGGAAGCAAGAATGGCCAGACTGCGTCTTACATATTTCAGACATGTAGTCAGGAGAGAACAATCCCTGGAGAAGGACATCATGTTTGGAAGAGTGGCAGGTCAATGCAAAAGAGGAAAACCCTCCACCAGATGGATTGACACAGTGTCTGCCACAATGGGCTTAAACATAAATAAGATCGTTTGCCTGGCACAGAATCGGCAAGTGTTTCGATCTGCTGTACATAGGGTCGCTATGAGTCGGACTCGACTCGACGACACCTAACAACAACAAGAACAATCTGACCTGTGGTTGTGTGCCATGGAGACTCATAGTGATCCTCATAGGGTTTCTAATGGCTGATTGGGCTGGAATTTAGCTCAGTTGGGAGAGTGCTGCTCTGCAGTCTCTGAGGGTCCAGGTTCGATTCCCAGCACTGCAAAAATGGGAGAAGGATGTAGCAACCCACTCCAGAGGCAATCCCTAAACAATCAGGCATTGAAAACCCTATGAGGGTCGCTATGAGTCAGATACGACTTGACATGTAACAATAAATCTGACCTGGAAAGGGGAAATTAGCCAACCCAAGTAGGAGGAGATCCAAGAAAAACATGTGAAGGTGACAGCTTACTACTTCTTGTAGCTCTGCTATATTTCTGTTTATATATCTTTTTCTTTATTGTGCAATCATTTCTTTTTATCTTTAGCTCATTTACTTCCCTCTTTCTAACATTCATTTCCTTTCTAGACTGATCTTTTCCTTTCTTTTACCTCAGACTTCAAGTATCCTCCAGTCTCCCCTTTCCTTGCCCTGCTTCTTACTTCAGGCAAATATTATTTATACCTAAGTATAAGGTATAATCACCCTAAGTATTATGTAACCTCACAGATTACTCAATATTACTATTGCCATTCTCTGTTCTATGGGCACTATTAGTGTAGCAGTTGGCATTAAGTGACTTTAACTGTGTTTTTATATCTGATTTGGTCAGGTATTGTACCTGTTATAATGGGATGTCTTCCTCTCTGAGAGTGACACTGGAAAGTGTGACCTCAGAGAGAACCATTCACTAAGAAGACCCCCAAATAAAGTGGGAAGTGATATCCACCCCTACAGACGCATAAATCACAAATCAGAAACACAAATAGCATGAAAAAGCAAGGCAACATGTGTCCTGAAAGAGACCATAATTCTTTAACCACTGAATCCAAAGATACTGAAATAGTTGAAATGTCAGACAAAGAATTTTAAAGTTTACTTGTAAAAATGATCAGTGACTTCAAAGAGGACACAAATAAGCAAATGAATGAGGTAAGGAAATCAGTACAGGACCTATATCAGAACGTCAACAATGTAGAAGACAGAGTCAGAAAAATGGACGGAAAATTCAGCAAGGAAATTGAGATTTTGAAAAACAAACAAATGTTGGAAATGAATAACTCAATAAACCACATAAAAAACACAGTGGAGAGCATCACCAGTAGACTAGATGAAGCAGAAGATAGAATATTAGGGATAGAAGATAAGGTTGAGGAAATACTACATTCAGATATCAACAGAGAAAAAAATTTAAAAGAACCTGACCACAATTTTAAAGAACTTTGGGACACGCTCAAGAGACCAAACCTAAGAGTCCATGGGATAGAAGAAGGAGCTGAGATAAAAACTAAAGGCATAGAAAACTTATTCAGTGAAATTATAGCAGAAAATTTCCCAAATCTGGGAGAGAAATGGACATCCAACCACAAGACGCATTTAGAACACCACACAGACCTCCCCGTGACACAATAATTAAAATTCCAAGATCACAGAACAAAGAAACAATATTAAAAGCTGCAAGACAAAGACACTACCTCACTTACAAAGGAAAACCCATCAAAATTACATCAGACATCTCAGCACAAACCCTTAATTCTAAGAAAGTTTGAAAATAAATACTTAAAGCTATGAAAATAGATCATTGCAAACTGACATTATTATATCCAGCAAAGCTGTTATTTAAAACGGATGGAGAAATAAAGACATCCCATAACAAGCACACCCCAAAGCAATACATGACCCTAAAGCCAGCACTGCAGAAGATACTTAACAGAATCCTACACGTAAGAGGAAGAAACACAGTCTTCATCATGAGAGCACAGGAGAGAATAAATGTCATGGAAAGAACAAAGAGAACTAGGAGAGCATCAGTCATATCTAAATATAAACAACAAAACAAACAAACAAACAAAAACAGCAAACCCAGAACATAAATAAGGGAAAGGAAAGAATGAATAGTTTATGAACCAACCAGGAAAACACCCAACACAACAACCAGGAAACTTCTCTCAATAGTAACCTGAAATATAAATGGTCTTAACTCTCCAATTAAAAGACTGATTGGCTGGATTAAAAAACAAGATCCAACAATTTGTTGTCTGTAAGAAACACATCTCACTGGCAAGGACACCCACAGACTAAAAGTGAGAATATGGAGGTTGCTATACCAAGCAACTGGAAGCCATGTTTTGCTTATTTGTAAAGAAAAAGTAGCAAAATACTGATTGATTAGAATTTTTTTCTGATTGATCAGAGTAAACGGGCTTCTATGTCTCCTTGGACTCCATCAGTTCCAGTGGCATCGCTCACACTGCAGGTATTTTGCTGGTTGTCTGCGTGTGTGTCTGTGTCAGCAGTCTGATGTCCTTTTGTCTATGCCAAGTTTTTTTGGTAAGAGTTCTTTATATTTAAGAATATGGTATGATCGATTTTTGTGTCTTATCTGTTATTTTCCAGTTTGTCGTTTTGTTTTATTTTGTGATGCTGTCCTAAAAATTATTTTTTGTTTTAAAAGTTTCAAACCCACAAAAAAAGTGAAAAAACAGTGAGGATCCAAGAGGCTCCCACATGTAGCACAGCAAAGGTTGGCATCTCATTACTCCTGCCTCTCTCTCTCCCTCTCCCTCTCTCTCTCCCTCTCTCTCTTTCTGTGTGTGTGTGTGTGTGTGTGTGTGTGTGCGCGCGCGCGCATTGCACGCGCACCCTGGTGTTGGGGGGGTATGTCTGTGTTTTTGTGTGTGTCTACAGTATAGTCACAGCCTTTGTTACCGGGATTTGTGTGCTGCACTGGGTAGACTGGATCTAAGGTGCTTCAGTAGTTGAGTGACGGTGAATTTCTACTCTACACTCACCCTTTAACAGAAACCTCTTCTTATCATTTCTTATGATTATTCATTTGCTTTGGTCTCGTTTCCTTTTCCCCCTCAAATACAAGCACAATAGAGCAGCTATGATGGGGTGCTACAGATGGTAGTCACCCTCCCCATGTCAGTGAGCAGAGCGTGGCCATTAAGAACAGCATGGGCACACAACCCAGCAAGGAGACCTGCGAGAGCCCGCAAGGGCGAAAGGAAGAGCCACATGGACACAGGAGAAGCAGCATTGCCCGAGTGGGGATAATAGTGAGACCTATTTTGAAAACAGTATGAACACTTTAAGCTGCTTGGAGAAAATATGCTGCTTTTAATAATGTCCTTATCATTGTCTTCGGAATGAAGAAAATCCTGCATTTGCTAGCAACAATAATCACGTTGTGTACCCACTGTTTTTTGTCTCTACTAAACAACACTACTAGATTTTCCCTTGGGGTGTTACTTGCTAAAAAGGAAAGCCATCTTTTGTAAAAAGCAGGCTTCCTGTTTTCCAGCAGCTATGGAGGAGGAGGAGAGTACTAGATTTGCAGACATTCGATTTGGATTTGAGTCTGGGCCTCACCATTTGACCAGTTGTGTGATCTTGGACTGGCTTCTTAAACCTCCTTTTCCTCATAAGGAAAATATTGATCTCACGGGCCTAAACAAAGGATAAATATCAATCTCATAGGTTTGAAGAAAGTCCTTTGCAAACTGTCAAGTGCTATGACAACACTGACAACGACGAGGAGGATGGCAGCGATCGTGTATCAGGTGTAAATGATTTTGATAGGTCTACACAGAAATTTAGCTCAGTGCTGGGGTTTAGCTCAGTTGGTAGAGCACCGCTCTGCAGTCTCTGAGGTCCCAGGTTCGATTCCCAGCACCGCAAAAATGGGAGAAGGACGTGGCAACCCACTGCTGAGGCAATCCCGGAACAATCAGCCATTGAAAACCCTATGAGGGTCGCTATGAGTCAGACATGACTTGATGGCACCTAACAACAACAAAACCACCACCCTGGAATAGTGGTCATTTGGAATGAACTCTCCAGATTTCCTGGGTCCAAAGATAGAAGGAAGCCCCACAGGTCCGAGGAATGTGGACTCTCAGCTACCCATAGGAACTGTGCTCTGCTGACAAAGGGGCAGCAGAGATCTACAGTCCTTACTGTAGGCCTCCCCTTTCAGGAGGACTTGCTCCCCAGAGCCATTTGGTATCGTTATTTGAGAAGACAAATAGTTCCTGCCAGCCTGACCGCCAGACCCCAGCCCCAGTATGAAAGGCTCACGCTAACCTTTCATGGCAATAGGGGAGCTGAATTTCCAGGCCCGGGCCCTTGATCACACAGAGACAGACCTTCTCTGTGGCCAAAGGAACATTGCCTGTAGACAGTCATGCTCAGCCCAGGGATTATTCCATGCACAAATCATCTACACTAGGAACACCACAAAGTGTTTGTTAAAAGGCAGGCTCAGTGACCTCAGTTGGGAACCAGTAAGAGAGGACTGTAAACCAAGGTCTGAGAACCGCCACTCTCGATCTCTGGTCTCTCAAGTAGGGAATCCACATGCCAAGTGGTAGATAAGACAATGCCATTGGTTGTGTGAGGAAGGTGTAAGAACTTCTATGTAGGTAAAATAAAGGAATAAATAATAGGGAATTCCTTTGTACAGTTATTGAACATTCCTATGGCCAACCTCTTCTCTGCTTCCAACAGTCACAGCTGGTCCTGAACTGGCCCCAAGAGACTGTCATGAATAGAGTTGAGTTCAGAGTCTGGTGTGGCCTGCTGGGAGATTATATGCAAGGCAGGTTGCATAGCCCAGAATTCCCTGAAGACCGAATTGAACTTGCCTCCAGTTTTTTTGACCTTGACCTAGCTCACTTAATTTCAAACTGAACGCTACTTTAGTGCCACGTATTCATCCACATCGAGGACTGAGAGGCGCTCTTCCCGCCTTCTCCAGGCTTGTGGGGGGCCAGTACAAACGTGGCAGGCTCCCCATCGCCTTGAGCAGAAGGCCAGTGATCACACTGTTGTACTGAAGAGGAAAGATGGGATCCGGGGACCAGTTTTGGGTGCCAACTCCCTGCCTCATTCAATGTCACCTCTTACTCTTCCAGAGCTCGATAAGGGGCAAGGACTCTCCATGCGAGAGAGAAGAACCACGCGAGAAAGGTCTCTGCTAGAAACTCTGTTTTGTCCTCTGTGGCCACCTTTGCTACGTTTGCTTTTCAGCTGTCAGCAACTGAAAATCTACAGGCCAGACTCCCTTTTATCCATCAAGACGAGAGGGCAATGAGAAAGGCAGAGAAAGGAGACAAGAGAGGCTAGATACTGGACTATTCCCTTAAAGCTGGGGATAGACACCTCTTCTCCTGATAACTGCTCCCCGCTCCCTCCATCCTGAGACTTCCCTACTTAACGCTGGATGCTTGGCTGCTTGACACACACTGCCTCTACTTCCTCCTGACCTGGTGAACCCCCGTGTCAGCCTCCCACCTTGCCCTCTGGGCTCTCTGGATTTCAAACTGAGAGTCAATATGCTGAGTTGGTAAAGTAACTCCTAACATTTTCTTCTCAAAAATTCCCTTTTGTAATTTTCCTTATAGAGCCCTTTGTTTTCACAGACTATGTATATCGACCAATCTGCAAGTCATAATTTTTAACCTATTTGCAAGTCATAGTCCTGAATTTAAAAATTAAAGATATAAATGACCAAAAATTAGTGTTTGATCGGTGTAGACTAGCACATTTTATTTCATTGAATTGTTTAATTCAAGTCAAGAGCATACTTTTTGAAATTTCAGTCAGACAGATCATAATTTCTTTTAAGAGTTTAAAGACATTGAAAATAATTTGCTAATACCATTATACTCTTTCATGAACATGACAGAACATAAGATGAATCCAGAACCAGAAGACTGGGCTTTGCAAGAGCTCCTGCCTATTTCCTGGCCGTATGCTCTTGTGTAATTTATTCGATCTTAGTCCATTTATAGGGTGAGGACTTAGTTCACAGCGTGGAGCTGAGGATGATTCGAAACACTGTACATAAAGTGCTTTGTAGAATTGAACATGCTATATAAATATAAATTTGTTTCTCTGAAGTCCAGCCTCATTGCTTCTAAGACTTTTTCAAAGTTGGCATGTGGCCTTACGGATTTCCCTGATTTTAGCTCCTCATTTTAACCTCCTGGGACTTAAGACTTAAAAAAAACTGAGGATCTCTCATTCCACGGTCCCCCAAACCAAGTCCTATCTGCATTAGGAAGTTCCGGGTAACCTTAAGCCCCAAGTTAGAAACAGAACTGGCTCTTTCCCGCCCAAGCTGACTTCCCCGTGCTGTCGTTTTAGATCAATGATTCCTCTCCCTTCTCAGGGCTCCAGACCCAAAATCTTGGGGTCACTCTTGAGTCTCACTAATTTTGCCTCTACACAATCTCCTATTCATCGAGATTCTTTCCAGATGTATCCAGCCCAGCCTTCACTTTTATTCCCCCTTTCCATCATCTTTGTCCATACCACAGTACATCAGATTAAATTCTGAATCACAAGGACAAGGTCTACGGAAATGAGCACATTCTCAATACCTAACATCTGCTTGGCAGATAGCAGCTGTTTAATAAATGCTTGTTGACCAATTGAATGATAAATAGATTCTTAAGTGAATGTGTGGATGATTTTGGTGCCATATCTACTAGCTGCCTATGTTCTTTCCTGTTTACTTGCTACAGCATTTCCAGATTAATTTTTATAAAATGTCATTTTCATCATGTCACAATTTGACATAGAAACCTTCAGTGGCTTCTTATTTTTTAAGAAGATGAATTTATACTTTAGCACAACTGGTCCCTCGTTTTATCTTTTTAATGTTTTCCTCCTCCAAGCCAACTGGTCTTAGTTGAACAGACCCAGACCCCCTATGTTTAGTCCCTATGTGGCCCTTCATTCGTGCAATTTGTCTTCCTTAGGAAGTGCTTCCCTCTCCTGTCTGTGTGCCTGAACCCAAGTACTACCACCCCTGAAATCTTTCCAGGTGAGAACAGCCCCGAGTAACTTCTCCATATTCTGACTTCCTGTTGTCACTTATATCACCTTTTAACCTAATGTGCCACCAGGCAGTGTGATTTTCACTGAGTTTTTGTCTCTGATTAGACAGAGATCCTCGAGGTCGTGACCTTTTGAATTCCACTGAGTGTCAGCTACTGTGCTACCACAAAGTACAAATTAATGCAAAATGCCCTGGTTTGGATTAAGTATGGGCTAAAAAGATGGTCTAATTCAGGATGCCAGAGTAAAGTTTTGGGGGAAAGTTGGAGAATGATTTTTTTTAGACTTATCACGCCCCTAGAAGTTGGTGGAGACTTGGAATGTCCAGTGTGTTGGTACTAAAAAGAACTAACGATGACAGATAATATTCCTGTGCCATGATATCCTTGCCATTTGGACATTCTCAGGCCTCTCTGCGTCCCTAGATTCCCAGCAGAAGATTGGCCTCTGGAATGACTTGTCTCCTATTCTCCACGTTGAGCCCTTCACATGGTCACGTGCCAGTAATTTGCCAGGAAGGCAGAGGTGAGCTACTTATCATCTCTCCAGTTCTCTAAGAAAAGTGAGGGTACTAAATCACATGTCACCCACTACCATCTCTGCATCTCACTATTCAATCCTTTGACTTCAGGTAACACTTTAACGTGTATAAAGAGGATTGCCACTAGCGAAAAGAATATTGGGAGTTGAGAGAATAACTCTAGAGTGGTAGTCAAGCCCTTTAGCCTCTGTGACTTCATTTTACATGCTAATAAATTTTACATAAATGTGTAAATGAGGATAATACTTATCAAGCCTATGATATAGTTATTTTAAAGATCAAATGACCTAGTATAGATAAATACACTGCTTATACTATCCATGGAAGAGATAAAGTGTTATCATCAAGAGCAAACATCGATTGAGGCCCCACCACATACCAGAGACTATGGTAAACCGGGGCAATGGAGACCTATGCACCCTGTTCCCTGCCTCCAAGAGCAATGGAAAAGTAACTATCCATATAAGATAGCCAATGATATATGCCAAGTAAGTTGCATACATTCAATTGTACTGAATGCTTTGAAAATTTAGAAGTCGTTTGAAGAAGTGCGGGAGAGCTTGAGAGAGAAGACAGACCAAAGCTGCATCGTGAAAATAAGTAAAGGGGTGCAGTGGTAGTGGCCTAGGTGCCCTCAGTGATTCCCACACCTTGATATTCATGCCTATGTTGTCCCTTCCCCTTGAGAGTGGGCTTGTTCATAGGTGTGAACTCACTAGGAACCAACAGCATAGAGTAGAGGGGACAGGATATCACTTCTGAGATTAGGTGACAAGTGGACTATTGCAACTGGGCCTGGTGGCTCATACCTGTATCCCTGCAATTTGGGAGGCAGAGGCAGGAGGATCGCAGGTTTAAGGCCAGAAGCAGCCTGCATAACTTAGTGAGACCCTGCCTCAACATGAAAAAATAAAAAAGTACAAAAATGCGTTTGGGGTACAGGTCAGTACTAGAGCTAGAGCGCTTGCAAAGCACACACACACACACACACACACACACACACACACACACACACACACACAGGACAATGGCTTCTTTATCTGACACTCTCTTTGACTCTCTGGGTCCCTCTCAAGTCACCAGCTGCCATGCTGTGGAAACACCCAGACAGCCTGAGAGAGACCCACATGTCGAGAAACCACGTGAGTGAGCAGGAAGGCAGATCTCTGCTGTCCCTCACTCCCCTGCCTTCCTTCCGGGTCCCTGGGACGGCCTTCGCCAACACAGAGACGGCAGCTTTGTGAAAACCCTGAGCTGAGGCCGTTACCTAGGATGTGCCCAGATTCCTGATGACAGAAACCGTCAGATAGTGTTTATTGTTCTAAGCCAATAAATTGTGAGCAATTTGTTACAAAGTAATGGACAACTAATACGAGTGCCCTTTAGGCAGTGAGAATGAAGCTGTGACGGATTCAGAGTGACATCTGAGGCGACAGATGTTTATGTCTGCAAGGAGGCCAGGGAGACACAGGGAGATCAGGGAAGTGTCACCTCTATCAGAGGATGGCAGACATCTGTGGCTCTACCTTCACTGGGGGCAAGGGAGAGGGGAACAACATGTCCTCAAAGCTCTGCTCCCCCTTACTGAGTGCTGGGACTTGGCTCTGTCTATAGCTTTCCGTGACTACCTGGGCACCATTTCTAAAACTTTATTCACTGTCTGGTATTATTCACTTCCTCTGGATACAAATATAAAGTGCAAATAAGAGTCACAGCATTTTAAAACTTACTACAAAGGACTAATCTCTGCTCACTCACCCAGAAGACCTCTATGTAAGAAGGTCCAGGGTGAGGTAAGGCCGCTTCTTTTTAACTCAAACCTAATATTTATTTTTGCAGTTGGGAGAATTGAACACAGGGCTTTGCACATGCTGCGCAAGCACTCTACCACTGGACTGCGTCCTCAGTGCCTTTTTATTTTCTGTTTTTGAAATGGGGTCTCGCTAAGTTGCTCAAGCTGCCTCTGGCCTTCATCATCCTTTCTCAGCCTCCCAGGGAGCTGGGATTACAGGCATGTACCACGGTGCCTAGCTTCAAGTTTAATCTAAGGGTGTCTTACATAATGGATATTTCAAGTAAGCTTTATATTTTTTTGTCATTGACTGTAGATACCAAAACCATCTTTGCAATAAGCACATACAGCATTCTAAAAACTGTACATACCGTGCCATGTGGTCCAAACAGTGTAAAAATAGATTTGCATTAAATTGTTTCCTTTAGGAGTTGAATTTTAAATTGTTTGTTGTTGTTAGGTGCCGTCGAGTCAGTATCTGACTCATAGCAACCCTCATAGGGTTTTCAATGGCTGAGTGCTTCGGGATTGCCTTGGGAGTGGATTGCCAGGTCCTGCTCCCATTTTTGCGGTGCTGGGAATTGAACTCGGGGCCTCAGAGACTGCAGTGCAGCACTCTACCTTTCACTAAAAAACCATAAAGCCAAAGAGTAATTCCAAAATCTAGGACTCTGAGATAATCATCATGCTGTCAAGTATTGGAATTTAATAGGAGTAGCCTACGATGCACTTCATTAAAGTCCAATTTCTGCCATTAACTTCTTATGCAAAAGTTTTACTGAAATTGGTACAATAGATATGTACAAAGCCTGAAAGAAAAAAGGTCTTATTTTTATTTGTATTTACTCTGAGCTTTAACCTGGCTATTTTTCTTACCATTTGGAAGCCACGGGAGAATGTAAGTTCTCATCACCAGGAGTTATTAGCACATGATGGTTTACAACGTCTAAATACTTCTCAATGTGGATCTGCGACCGAAAAGCCAGAGTTTAGACCATTAGGGTGGACTTAAGACACCCAGATAATTTACTTCATTTCATTAGGTTAACACTCTGAATTGTGTAATTAAACCCCCCAAAACACAACATGCTATGTGTTATTGCACGCCTAAGGTGTCATTAGGCATCTCAAGGCCAAATTACTTCAACTATCCCCAAATGTAATGAACAACTGGGACTCAAAGCTTGAGTGACCCGTAGTGCTCTTCACAAATGAAACCATGCATGATGGTAAATGGCTTGGCCAGGTACGTCTACCAGGCAATGCAGAAATGGAGTAATGTCTTTCTCGCACAGGGAAAGTGTTTGGCCCTTCGGTAACAGATTATTTAAAATGGCCAATTCAAAGACTCCAGCTGGGTCCAGCCCTCTCACCATCAGGCAATGTAGGACAATGATGTGCTAGTCTGACGAGGCCACAGAACACACCGCATTTCTCACGGCCTTAGGAGCTGAGAGATCAAGCTGATGACACAGAAGAGTGCAAGCTGAAAATCAGGGGTCTGGAAGATGGGGATGGGCCTGCTGTGGAGGATGGACCCCATTCACTAATACACGCTGGTTTTAGGAATGAATATTGTCCTGGTCCAAAGATTGGATACTCTTCTGCCCTTAGGTTTGTTTATAATGATGCCCTATTTTACTCCTCTGTCCCCAAATTGGTGTATTTCTTTATTTCTGCCCATTTGATTATAGTACTGGGATTTAGCTCAGTTGGTAAAGTGCTGTGCTGCAGTCTCTGAGGTCCTGAGTTCAATTCCCAGCACCGCAAAAATGGGAAAAGGACCTGGCAATCCACTCCCAAGGCAATCCCAAAACAGTCTGCCATTGAAAACCCTATGAGGGTCGCTATGAGTCGGATACCGACTCGAGGGCACCTAACAACAACAACAACTACAAAAAATGAATAGCTCACAATACTTCAGCTATTAGGGAAAAAGCTATTAAGCTCTTGTTTTTTAGAACCCTGGAAAAATCTTCATTATATCAGTATGAAGCCTTTTTGTTCAGGCATGTTATCAGACTGATGGTAATTATTTCTTAAACTCTTAGGTTCTTTTTATCAAACCACATTTTAGGAGCTGCCACTGCAAAATCTTGCATTTATTCTCCTTAAAATTTTTGTGGGATAGGACTGGTTGTAACCCAGTCAGCTACTAATAATCACTCTCATTAAAAACACTAGAAGCATATGAAGACTTAGTGGCCATCCTAAGTCCACCCTGCTACAGAATCACACAGGGTTCTGTGAGAACCACAACTCTTTTCTTGTAGAGCCGTCTTTGTCTCTAGTAATTTATTTACTGTCTAAAGCTTTACTTACTTTTAATCCCATTTCAGTCCTTTGGATTGCTGTCTCAAGATTCTGAATGTCTAGAGTCTCTCTCTTCTCCTCAGTTGGGAACTTTGTTAACTTCTCCTTTAGTTGATGAAGGTCTTCACGGACCTTTGCATTAAAAAAAAAGATAAAATATTGAAAGAACATCACGCAGTCTACCCATAGCAGTTATTTCTCTTACAGATTTGCAGTGGGCTTGAGTTTTACAGTACTCATTGAAAAGGACCACCTCCACAAGTCTAGGGCATTTTTCATTTAGGCTATTCCATCATTGTCTCTCAGGTTTTAAAGAACAAGGCTTCCATGCAATTTCTGTTTTTCCTTCTTATTAGAAATAGATACAAGGTAAAACTTCAGCTTAAATGACTTCTGCTCTTCCAGGTGGTAAGGCAATTGGACCAGAGATGGCAAGTTTGTGCCATACCCCAATTTCTATAACTTGGTGAAGGTAAGAAAACAGAAAGCCTTCAACTATTCCTTCTAGCAGAAGCAGTGTCTTTCGGTATTGTGTGTTGACAAGGCCTGTTGGTTTCCTACCCTTGATGTCTCTTTCCTGCCCACTGTTCTACAGAAGCGGTTCTGCAGGTGTTGTGGCTTTGATTTTGTTTTATGTAGTGAGAAATGAAAATGATTCATGAAGGAAAGGCAACGTATGTTATTCTAACATTTCCCTTCCGTGTGTATTTTCCTTGGAAATGATGAACATCGCTCCAACCTCAGACACCCTCAGGATTGAATGGGCACTATGAAACTAGAAAAGCACAGGACTCTCTGCATTCGTATGAGAAGGTAAGCTTCAGATAAATACAGATGGCAATGATTATTGCGTGGGATGCCGCCATAAGAAAAGCATTTTGTTATGCAAATTTATGAATCCAACACCTGTTTCAGCAATTGTCACACCAAAAACAATCTGCAGACCGAGTGGCTAAAGGCGTCGGTTGCCTTTTCTGTTGGTATAACTGGACTCACGGGTTGATCCCGCCCGTGTTACTGACTACTGAGAGATGCTCCCACGGAGCCAAACACGGTCTTTCAAAGACCAGAACTTGCATCTTTTCATTGGTGGGTGTCACAGTCTGGCAGACATGTCTGGTCATTTGTACTCTGCAAAAATTGTCATGGAAAGCCATCAAGGCTCGCAGATTGATATCTGGACACACCTACGGCTTGCTTATAGGAACCAAGGATTAAGGTGTACTTTTTTTGATTGTTTCATTCAAATTACTGCAGCAAATTGATTTGCCATCTACTGTTTGCAAACATCTGGAAAGAACAAAGCAGCAGTTCAAAGCCAGAGCCCGTCTTAGGCCCCGACGGTTTGGTTCCTCCTGTGATTGTACTGGCTTTCTCTCCTCTCGTATTTGTAGCCTCATATACCCCTCTGTCATACAATGTATGCCTGTCAACTGCTGGAGAGAGTGAAATTGAACTGGCGTATTCACCAAGGTACCAAAAGTTTGTTTGTTTTTTATCTGTCTTCTGTGGGCAACAATAATACTTCTTCATAGAGTTGTGAGAGAATATATAATAGGGCTGCCACATGGTAGGAACTTAATAAAAGGCAGCTGAACACAATTCCTTACTCTAACATTTACTAGTCATCCAAGGTTTGTGAACCTCCTAGTTTCTTTCTCAAGGAAGGAAGAATAATCACCCTACTCCTTGGAATCATTGAATGGAGTCCAGTGCTGTGGTGCATGCTTGTCATCCCAGCCACTCAGGAGGCTGAGGCAGGAGAATTACAAGATCAAAGCCAAAGTCAGCCAGAGTAACTTCATGAGACTCTGTCTTAAAATAAAAAATAAAAGAAAGAACGGAGATGCAGCTCAATGACAGAGCACCTGCCATGCTTAAAGTCCTGGGTTCAACACCCTCATATTGAAAAAAAAAATTGAAGGGAAATGAGGTGGGAGGTTTAAAAGTGAGTCAATATAGACTTTGGTGCTGGACAGATATGACCTTCAATCCTCCTTCCTCTTTTACTAAATTGACCTTGGAAAAGTTATTTAGCCTCCTAGCGGCTTAGTGTTCTCCACCTATAAAATGGCGGTAATAATGCCTACATCAGAACAGTGACAAGAGTAAAATGGCAAGCAACGTGCGAGCCACCTAGGAGGGGCACTGAAAAAATCTCCCTTCTCCTCTCGGGAATTGAAAAAACAGGGAAACTCCTTGCACGTAAACTGATACTCAGTAGATGTTTGTTGGATTGAATATCTCACATCATCTTTCTCAGGAGCTTTTACTTTTCTTTCTAGATATTTTCTCTTCCCCTCTTAATAACCACCCGTCTGTTTGTATAATTGCAGGAGAGACAAGTATTGTGGGAAATGTTACAACAGACTTGGGTAGCAAAAGAGGTTAAGTTCTAAATCTCTGTTCTTCCTTTCAAAAGGTCCGATCTACTACATCAAAATCTGAATGTCACCCATTATCTCCATGGCCACCAAACATTTTGCTTTCCATTCCTTTTATACTTAGAGAAAGATTATTATTTTGACAGTCTGGGGACAGAGAAGCCCTTGAAAGAGCTGACACAGCACATACTTGTGCTAGAGTTTAAAAGAGCCATGGGAACAGACTCCACATGATCAGAGGCAGGACAAAATTCCATTTTATTCGTCTCTGCTTGAGTTTGGGTGAATCATTCTCATTGCTTCAAGTTATCTTTAAACCCATTCATTTTTATATTGTATACTCCTTGCCAATCATACAGAGGGACTGAAAAGAAAGAAAGTGAAAACTCAAACTATAAGTTCAGCTCCAATATTTCCAAAGTCCATGTTAGCATACAACTGCTCGATTCTTAAAATATAATTTCTGAAACTAATTAAAATGCTAATTTTTTTGCAAGACCAGGTAACTCTATTTTGCACAAACATGTATTTAACAATTAGGTTGAACAAGCATTTCTAAAGATGTATTGAAATGCAATTTTTAGTGAAACATAAAAACAAAGCTTATTAGTTAAATGAAAAGATTATTTCACAAACACGTCATAATCTATTTAAGGATCAACACGTACTGAGTGTTACCACCTTGGGCCAGTGGCCTTACCTCTTGTACTTTACTTTCTTCTACAAACTAGGGCCTAATACTGTTGTTAGGACCTAATGAGATAATCCAGAGTCCTCAGCACCGTGTCTGGCTCTCGATAAGTGTTGAGTACTACTTTTATTTAATGATGACTGTTATGACTACAGTAAAACTTCACTATTCTGATAAGTTGAGGAAAGACTCAGCCAAAATTGTAAAGATGTCTGAATTATAGACTTAAAAACAAAAGAAGTAATTAATAGAATGCTGTCAAATAGAACACTGTGTCGAAATGGCACTTGTATTTCATGAACCGGAAATGAAAACGTGGACTTTGGCAATAGGACAGAACCCTCACAATCAGAACTACCCTGGAAAGTCCAAACGTGAAAGGCAGATATTTTCATAGGAAGTCACACAGAGAGTTTATGATTGGAGCAGTGTCTATTTGTATTTAAATATTTTGTCCTAAGCATTTTAGACTTGTTCTCAAAACACTACTTTTAATATTAATTTGTGCGATTCATTTAAAAAGAGTTTTTTTTATACACTGCTAAGTTTAGTCCAGGGCTGGGATTTAGCTCAGTTGGTAGAGCGCCACTCTGCAGTCTCTGAGGTCCCAAAGTTCAATTCCCAGCACTGCAAAAATGGGAGAAGGACGTGGCAATCCACTCCCAAGGCAATTCCGAAACAGCCAGCCATTGAGAACCCTATGAGGGTCGCTATGAGTCGGACATGACTCAACGGCACCTAACAACAAGTGTTAGTCCAGCTGTATTCACTTCTGAACAAAGAATAAAGTATGGGAGACTGAACTATAAGTCATTATCAAGTCACCCAGGATCTACGGGTGAAATCCTGTGCAGGGTATAATTGATCTCCAACAAACAAACAAACAACAACAACAAACAAAAACAGCTTGTCACTAACAGGGACACTAGGGATACCTTGTTTGGCAAATAGCCACATGGATAAAGTTCCTTGTAAGAATGAAATAGTCTTCATTAAAAAGATAGGTTAGCTGGGTGGCTCACACCTGCAATCCTAGTGACTCAGGAGGTGGAGACAAGAGGATCACAGGTTTGAAGCCAGAGGCAACCTGCATCGTTTAGCGAGACCCTGTCTCAAGATAAAAAATAAAAATTATTCAATAAAGAGATTGTAAATTTATTGGATGCTACAAGAGAAGGAAATGTGGGCCACTTCCTTAACCATAGTTGTTGCCCAAATCTCTTGGTACAGAATGTTTTTGTAGAAACACATGACAGAAATTTTCCATTGGTGGCCTTCTTCACCAATAGGTATGTGAAAGCAAGAACCGAACTAACATGGGATTATGGTTATGAAGCTGGGACTATGCCTGACAAGGAAATCCTCTGTCATTGTGGGGTTAATAAATGTCGAAAAAAGATATTATAAAAAAAAAAAAATTAGGCTGGTAGTACACATCAGTGGTAGAGTGCTTGCAAAGTATGCATGAGGCCCAGGGTTCAATCCCCAAGTACCGTGGGGGGGGGAAAAAAGATAGGTTAACATTAACTTTTCCTTTTCTTTCAGGAACTTGAAATCAAAATTAGCTTCATTTTATACTAGAGGCCATCTTAAAGTTTAAAAACGCCTATTAACTTCTACAAGATAACATAGCTGATTAATTACTGGAACTATTCAAATCCAGGCAGTGTAATTCCAGAGCCTTCATGGTTAACCATTAACCAGGACCTACCTGTATACAGCCTGCAGCTGTAGCCCTGTGGCATTCGATCTGTCAGATCTCAGAAGCTAAGCAGGGTTGGGCCTGGTTAGTACTTGGATGGGAGACCACCTGGGAACAGCAGGGCTGTAGGCTTGGGGGAAGGACCTGGCAACCCACTCCCAAAAATCAATCCGCCATTGAAAACCCTATGAACAGCAGAGAAACACTGACAATACTGTTTCGCCTGTTGTTTGTAGAGTCTCTATGAGATGGATACCGACTTGACCGTACCTAACAACCAATATACAAATATATATCTATATGCATGCAAAGCTAAAAGTTGACAAAAATTCTGTGGAAAAGGTAGGATTTAAATTAAATGTCTATGGGGCAAAATAGAGCAAGGAGAGACTTTTTTGTTTATAGTAGGCATGATAGGTTGAAAAGGTTTGAAAAGTGTGCTTGCATTTTCTACACATATGGGCCGACTTACAAACTCATCATTCGCCAGTTTCTTTTTACAACATGAAGATAATAATAACATTAGTTAAATGATAGCTGTGTTGCAAGGCTAAATAAGTATATACAGCACTTAGAAGGGTGTATGCCTGCAACCGTACCACCATGGCGTCTGATCCAGTCAGATCTCGGAAGCTAAGCAGGGTCGGGCCTGGTTAGTACTTGGATGGAAGACCTCCTGGGAACATCAGGTGCTGTAGGTTTGGGAGAAGGACCCAGAAACCTACTCTCAAAAATCAATCAGCCATTGAAAACCCTATGAATAGCAGAGAAGCACTGACAATAGTGGTTGTCCTGTTGTACATAGTCACTATGAGTCAGACACTGACTTGACAGCTCCTAACAACAGGATGATGTATACCTGACTAATGTTATGTTGGCTTTATTGTGTCTTTCCCTGAAATTATCTTATAGTTTATATTTTACAATACAGTCTAAAGTAGTAGCTCTCAAACTTGAGGATGCATCAGTTTTGTAAAGGTTACATAAACACAGATTGTTAGCCCCACCCCCAGAGTTCCTGATCCAGTAGATCTGATGTGGATTTACATTCCTCACAAGTTCCCAGCTGGTGCTGATGATGCTGGTCCTGGGACCACACTTTGAGGACACCTGGTCTAAAGGTTGGCTCAGGGCATCTGATTGAGATATAGGCCTAACATAGATTAGGCTGAAGCACGTAGAGATTCAAAATAACTCTACAGCCAGTTACACACACACACATACTTTCCAGAAATAATCTGATTGCTTAGCATAAAAGTAAAGGAAGTCTATTTTTACAGTAAAGAAAAATCATGTAGCTTTGGGGAAACTGGGTGATTATACAGTCAGAAGAAGTGCATCTAATCCAAGCTATGTATTCTGTAGAAGAGGAAACTAAGGCCCAGAGAGGCAAAGTGACTAGCCCAGAGGTACTCACCTGGGCAAATGTCGAAGCCGTGGTAAAACTTCAGAATTTTGACTCCCACACAAGAGCTGTTTCTACCAGATGTACTAGTTATTAGTAGCCTATTTGAAGGAAGGGGCTGGGATTTAGCTCAGTCCGTAGAGCGCTGCTCTGCAGTATCTGAGGTCCTGGGTTCAGTTCCCAGCATCACAAAAATGGGAGAAGGACAATCCACTCTTGAGACAATCCCCAATCAGCCATTGAAAACCCTATGGGGGTCGCTATGAGTTGGACACCACTCAATGGCACCTAACGTGCATGCCACACATTTGAAGGAAAGAATCACAGCCTCGGGTGGAAGTGGGATGCACATTGGCATGTGTACGAATGGTACTACATGCTCACAGGTAGTTAGGGTTCAGTGGGAAAGCAGGGAAGGTCTTCCACATTTCCTCATTATACGTATTACACACGTAGAGAATTTGACTATGCAGAGAGAGCAGCTTCAATAATTAGGTCAACACACAGGCTCTTGTTCCTTTACACGTGGAGTACTGAACATTGTTGTTGAGTGCATAATAGCACTGTTGTGTTAAAACCCTTCACGAGTAGAATTCAGAGAAAGCTCGTTGGTCAACCTAGGATACTAAAAGCCATCTGTTGATGTTGAATTGTACAAATGGGACTGAAGAGCTAAGAATAGTCATACCTGTGCTAAGTGTTTAAGAGGGTTTTTCCAGACATGCTAAGGGTGATGTTGACATTAGTTGATAAAAGGTGGGGTAAGATTTTAGATACAATTCATAATAGGGAAGTTTGTGACAGTTTAGGGGCTTGTATTTTGGAAAAGGTAAATTTAAGGAAAACTCTCCCAGATGGGAGGTATGAGATCAAAATTCTGATAGAAAGAAACCTGACATCAAGGTAGGCCTGGTGGCGCACACCTGTAATCCCAGCAACTCCAGAGGTGGAGGCAGGAGGATCACAAGTTAGAGGCAAGAGGCAGCCTGCATAACTTTAGTGACATCCTGTCTCAAAATGAAAAGTAAAAATGGGCTGGGGGGTTCAGTTCAGTGGTGGACCACGTGTAAAGCATTTGTGAAGCTCTGGGGTTCCCCCCACAGTACCCCCCCACACACACAAAGAAAAAGAAAAAATAAAACAAGGACAACTGAGATCCTTGTGACAAATGAGTCCCTTTTCAGTCCCTCTGAGAGTCCTGAGAGTGACCTTCAGCAAATTACATCACACCTTAGTCCAAGAGAGGTAAATATCAGAGCTCATGTTAAAGTGACCATACACAAATGTAAAAACAAACACAAAACCAAAATGCCTTCACCATTTCAGAAGAATCTGAGCGTAACTACCAAGTTATACTGGAGAAGACTTTTTTGACATTTTTCTCCCTCGGATTGGAAAAAGGTATTAAGGTATTTCTAACGTGTCCCGTCCATATTCAGAATTTCTTTCTCTTTCCCTCTCCTCTCGTTTTCTTTTTTGGAACAGGGTCTCAACTGCATCTCCCCAGGCTACCCAGGCGCTCTCTCCGTGGCCCCGTCTGGCCTCAAGGCCGCGATCACCCTGCCTCAGCCTGCTCACATTTCTCATCACCTCCCGGTGTGTCTAATTTGCCTCTCCTCTCCTTTCACAGCTCTGGAGCGCCCACATTTCAGAATCGACGCGACATGGGTTTTTCTGAAGTAAGGTTAGGGTGAACGGGCCTCCCAGGGGGGAGCGGTAGTGATTCTGGAGCAGCACCCGCAAGGCAGGGCACAGGGCACGTTGGGCCGGCGGGGGCACCTGAGTGGGCTTTTGGGGAGCCTCTTGCGCGCTGGAGGCCGGTGGGGGACACCTTAGTGGGCTTTTGGGGAGACCCCAGCGCGCTGGAGGTCGGGGGGGCACCTGAGTGGGCTTTTGGGGAGCCTCTTGCGCGCTGGAGGCCGGTGGGGGACACCTTAGTGGGCTTTTGGGGAGACCCCAGCGCGCTGGAGGCCGGCGGGGCGGCACCCCACACGCGTAGCGCCGGGGAACCTGGCTCGGAGGCGTCGCAGCCTGGCGGGGCAGGCGAGGGCGCTCCGCACCTGGATCAGGATGGAGCCGATCGGGTCGTAGTCCTCCGACCCCTGCGCCATGGCGGGCAGCCGAGGCGCCGCCTCCCGGCGCCAACCCTCCAGCGGGGCGGGCGCTCGTCCCCATGGCAGCGCGCGCGCGCCGCCGCCCGCTCCACCCCCGAGCCGAGGGGGCGCGGCGGGGCCGAGCGCGCGCCTGCCCGGCGCCTCCCCCGCGCGCCCGCGGCCGTGGTGCAGCCCGGGCGGAAGCGGCGCCCGCGGAGCCGGCCCTGCGCGCGGCCATGGCTGCGAGCGTCCCCTGCGCGCTGCTCACCAGCTGCTCCTCCGCCTTCTCGGGACACCGGCTGGCCCGACGTGAGTAGCCGCGCGCCCCCGCCGGCCCCGGGCCCGGACGCGGCGGCCCTCGGCTCCCCCTCCCGGGTGGGGGTGCCCAGTCCACCCAGGTGTCCGCCGTTGGCTCCTCACCCCGCGGCGTTCCCGCCCCGCAGCCTCCCCCGCGCGCCTCGGGCCTCCAGGTAGAGCGGGGCCCGGCCCGGCCCACCCAGCTCCCGGGCGGCGCGGGGGCCCTGGGGACGGACGCTGGCGTGGTCGCTGCCGGCCTCGGTGGTGCGGTCCCCGCGGCCGGGGCGCAGTTTCCTCCGAATCCCCGGTCCCTCCCCGGCCTCCTGGACTCGTGAACCGCCTTGCTTCCCCCAGGTGCAGGGACTGCAGAACACACAGCTCGGGTAGATCCGCCTCTGACTCTGCAGTCACCCAGTGTCCCCAAAGCCACCTGATTTTTCTTTACTGCAAAATTAGACTCCCTTTATTTTTATGCTGAGTAACACAAGTAAACACGTAGCTGTGTTTCTGGGACCAGCGCGCTTCCTTTTTGGCCAGCAGCATGGCTGGAAAGCTGTCACTTTTGTTTGGGTGCCTGCTTCCTTTTTCGGGGCTGTGTCTTGCGCACGCTTAGCACGCACTCTACCATGGAGATGGTTGTTAGGTGCCTGGGAGTCGGGTCCAAGTCATAGCGACCTCTAGGTATAATGGGACCAAACACTACGCGAGCGTGTGCCCTGTCTGCACCAGGTCAGTGCTTCTCTGCCATTCTTACAGTTTTCAATGGCTGATTGTTTGGGGATTTGGGGGGAGGGAGTGGGTCTGGGGGTCGAAGCCAGGGCCCCAGCGCAGAGCAGCAGTCTACCAGCTAAACCCCAGCCCGCCACTGAGATTCCAGGGAGATAACACCCCTAAAAATTGGTTGTTGTTGCTAGGCGCCGTGGAGTCGGGCCCAACTCATAATGACCCGCATAGGGTTTTCAGTAGCTGATTGTTTGGGGATTTCTTCAGGAGTGGATTGCCACGTCCTTCTTCCGTTTTTGCGGTGCTGGGGTTTGAACCTGGGTCCTCAGAGTGCAGTGCAACACTCTACCAGCGGAGCTAAACCCCAGCCCCCTCCTAAAAATTAAGTAACTCTTAAACCCTACACAAGGATATTAGCGTATTAGAGAGGACGGGAGCTGGCTCGTAGGCCAAATGTATCGCTAAAGGACTGTGTGAAGTTGAATTGTGCATACCTCAGGATTGCTATTTTAAATGTATGGCTTTGAACCAGAGCAAGGACTCTTAGATGTGTGATTGTGGGCAAGTCGCTTAACCTCTGCTCTTCACTTTTCCTGTCCGTAAATCGAGGGTGGTTGTCACAGGATTGTGTTTGGCACATAGTAACAATTTGATAAATGGTAGGCATTATTATTAAAAGCATCTTCTCTCTCTGACCCTCCGTTTCCTGATCCTTACAATGGGGCCTATGAACAGGAGTTTTGAAGGACAGGTGCTACGAGTTTGAAAGCACTTAGCAAGCTATAAAGCGTTACACAGTTATAATTCCTTTTTACACCTGTGAAATGACAAAATTAGGCAAAATGCCCTTCCAGCACAAATATTTGAATAAATATTTGAATAAATAACTAAAGTGATTTAGTTAATATTTGTGATCACTTAGAAAATTGTTGTTAGGTGCTGTGGAGCCGGTGTCCCACTCATATCGACCCTGCGTACAACAGGTGAAACACTATTGTCAGTGCTTCTCTGCTATTCATAGGGTTTTTAGTGGCTGATTGTTTTTTGGGAGTAGGTTGCTGGGTCCTTCTCCTAAACCCTCAGCACCTGGTGTTCCCAGGTGGTCTCCCATCCAAGTACTAATCAGGCCGGACCCTGCTTAGCTTCCAGGATTTGACGCCACAGTAGTACGGCTGCAGACTATTAACTAAAATGATTTAGTTATTATTTGTGATCACTTAGAAAGCTAATAATCATCTAATAATGCCATTTCCTTATCTCTGAGCAGTTTTCTTTCCTCCTCCTATTTTTCCTTCCTCCCCCATCTTTCCTTTTTATTGTCTTATTGTAAAACAAATGAAACTCATTGGGTAAATATTAACATGTGGTTGTTGTTAGGCACCATCAAGGGTTTTTAGTGGCTGATTGTTTTTTGGGAGTGAGTTGCTGGGTCCTTCTTCCAAGCCTACAGCACTTGGTGTTCCCAGGCAGTCTCCCATCCCAGTACTAACCAGGCCTGACCCTGCTTAGCTTCTGAGGTCTGATAGGATCAGATGCCACAGTGGTATGTCTGCAGGCAGATATTGTTGTTGTTGTTGTTGGGTGCCGTCGAGTCAGTATCCGACTCATAGTGACCCTCATAGGGTTTTTAATGGCAGGCAGTTTCGGGATTGCCTTGGGAGTGGATTGCCAGACCCTTCTCCCATTTTTGGGATGCTGGGAATTGAACTCGGAACCTCAGAGACTGCAGTGCAGTGCTCTACCAACTGAGCTAAATCCCAGCCCGCAGGCAGATATAGACACAAAGAAAAGAAAATGTCACCCATAGCCTTTTTTTTTTTTTTCTTTTTTTCTTTTTTTCTTTTTTTGCAGTACTAGGGGGTTGAACCCAAGGTCTCCCAGATTCTGGGCAAGTGCTCTTCCACTGAGCTGCACCCCCAGTCCCTTTTCTAATTTTTTAAAATTTAGACAGAGTCTTGCTATGTTCTGCAGGCTGCCTCTGCCCTTGAACCCTTGATTCACCTGCCTCAGCCTCCTGAGTTGTGGGGGTTGTAGGCCTTCACCACAGAGCCTGGCCCAGACGTCATCTTTTTACCCAGGGGAAAACGCTGCTAACGTTTCTGTGCATTTCTTTCCACCCTTTTTCCCAATGCACAGTTTTTAAAGAAGAAATAATCGTAGTTACATTTCATATATCATTTTTATCCTGTCTTTTTGTTTTTATGGTTCTGAGGTTCAGTGTAGCCCAGGTTTGCCTCACACTTAGGATCCTCCTGCTTAGCATCCTGAGCGCTAGGAGCAGAGGTGCGCGCCACCGTGCGAGGTTCTGTGATGTGTGTTGAGGGTCGGAATTGGCACACTGTGGTCGCTGCCTTGAGGCAGCTGATCACCTGTTGGTGGCACATAGTTACTTCCATAAACTGCATCAGTATTTTGGGGGGTAAAATAACTTTGTAAAAATCGTTTCTATTTCTGTATATAAGAGATATCTTAGATAATGCCAGTTCCTATTAAAATTAGACTCCTTTGTTGACTCCGTTAATGTTACAGAGTGAAAAATAAGAACAGTGAGCTGGGCGCGGTGGCGCATGCCTGTAATCCCAGCGGCTCGGGAGGCGGAGGCAGGAGGATCGCAAGTTTGAGACCAGAGGCAGTCTGCGTAATTTAGCGAGACCCTGTCTCAAAAAGTAAAAAAAAAAAAAAAAAAAGGGCTGGGGGCACAGCTCAGTGGTCCAGCACTCGCAAAGCATGCAGGCGCGAGGCCCTGGGTTCAACCCCCAGTACCGCAAGAAAAAAAAAACAAAAAAAAAACAGTGAATGAGATTGTTTAAGTAAGGAAAAGTGAGCTGCTAAAAGAGGGCTTGTGCTGGGCGTGGTGGCGCACGCCTGTAATCCCAGCGACTTGGAAGGCAGAGGCAGGAGGATCGCAGGTTCCAGACCAGAGGCCGTCAGTGTAATTTAGTGAGACCTTGTCTCAAGATAAAAAACTTTAAAAAACCGGGCAGGGTGCGCAGCTGCAAGACGTGTGAAGCCTTGGGTTCAACCCCCAGATCCCCCACACACAAAAAGATGGTTTAACATTGCTTCCAAGTGTGTGAGTAGGGTGTATGAGTATGAGTGGATAGGATGAAGTATTTATTTTGCATTTACTGTTTTATAGTTAAGGACTGAGTTAAGTTAACTGTGGTTGAGTTTAATTTGAGGATAAATGATCGGGACTACCACAATGAGTGACTTTTGTCCAGTGTTCAATGACATTAGGACACAGGTGAATTTTGAATTCAGTCTGATCTACTTTTGGGGGACAGTGTGCTTGCATTTCCCGTATCAGGAAGATCTTTAAGATTCTCCCCGTTTCTCTTTCTTTCTACATCTTGTGTATGTTAACCTACGGTAGGAAGTTTTTCATGACAAATAATCAAGTTTGGTAGAAACATACTTAAAATAAGAAACAATAGGTCTCCTCTATGGGCAAAGCGCATGCGTGGTCTTGGGGAAAAGATTTTTCTTTTTGTCACCCAAAGGCCTTCTCTGCAGTATCCTGGCTAGCTGCCATACATCAGATAAAGGAGGCATTACTGCCTTACGACTTTTGAAGGGAAATCAAAGTTCAAGACACTCGAGGAGCCGGGCACGGTGGCGCAGTCCTGCCATCGCATCCACTCGGGAGGCGGAGGCAGAAGGATCGCGAGTTTGAGACCAGAGGCAGCCTATGTAACTTAGTGAGACCCTGACTCAAAAGTAAAAATGGGCTAGGGCTGCAGCCCAGTGGTAGATCATTTGCAAAGTATTTGTGAGGCTCTGGGTTCAACCCCCAAGGAGAAAAAAAAAAAAAGGATTGTCCCTGGTCATTGCTAACATTCTGTCCAGATGTAAAATTCTGTGTTATCGTGTTAATTTCTTATTTTTGTGTTCAGTTGTATAATGCTGCTGCTTTTTTTTTTCTTGGCAGTACTAGGAGTTGAACCCAGGGTCTCAGACATGCTAGGCAAGTGCTCTACTGATGAGGTCTGTCCCCAGCGCCTTTTTTTATTTTTTATTTTTTAGAGACAAATTCTAAGTTGCACAGGATCCCTCTGACCTCGAACTTGTGATCCTCCTGCCTCAGCCTCCCGAGTTGCTGGTATCACAGGTGTGTGCCACTGAGCTGTGCTTGTATAACGCTTCTTAACTTGAATCTGGCATTCTTAGTTTTTTCCTTTTAAAATTACTATTAGCATATAATAATTGTACAAATAATGGATTTCATCATGACATTTTCATGCATGTGTACAATGTGTGATAATCATATATCATCGCTCCCCTCCCCCCGCCCCCGTTCACTCCCTCTTATCTGTCTTCTCCCTTCCTCTGTTCGCCTTTCCCCCAAATAGGCCCCCTTCTACTTTCATGTCTTTTTTAAACTCAGATTTTATAGATGGGCGAAAGCATGACATTCTTAATTTTTTTGTGTGTTTATTTTTTGAAAATTAAGAATCAAGCCTCATTTTAAGATTTCAATAGTCCTTGTAGAATAGAAAATCTAACTTTTTGTGTTTGGAATTCAGAACCATTTACCCATACAGACAACTCTCTGGTCCTCAGTTTTCTAAAACTTAAGAACAAGAAAGCTCGATTATATGATGGATAAACAGGCAAAGCTAGTCATCATTTATGTTATTACTTCTTTGGAAAACATGCATTCTTCTGCGAGACTGGGAGTTTGTAGGTCTATCAGACTCCTATGCTTACAAAAGGTTCTTAATTTATTAAGGAGAACATTCTTATTTAAAAGGTAGAGTGTATTGTACAGCTTAGCCAACATTGTCTAATAATGGAATAGGGATAAGAGCTTGAGTCTTCTTCTTTTTTTTTTTTTTTTGGTGGTGCTAGGGATTGAACCCAGGGCCTTGCACAGGCTGAGCTATTACCTACAACTTGAGCTTGCGTCTTCTAATTTGTATTTTTTCTGTAGCTTCTGGAGGTATTCGGAGTGGAACCTTTTGGTCTACTCTGAGAATAAGTATTTTTGAGCTGGGGTTTAGCTTAGTTGGCAGAGCACTACTCCACACCTCTGAGGACCTGGGTTTGAGCCCCAGCACCACAAAAATGAAAGAAGGATGTGGCAGTCCACTCCCAAAAAACAATCCCCAAACAATCAGCCATTGAAGATCTTATGAGAGTTGCTATGAGTTGGACTCAACTTGATGGCACCTAACAACAATTTGCATAAGCAAAATTGCTTATATTTTGTTGTGGAGGGAGGAGTCTGACTTCGATTCATTTATATATTTCTAAATCTTTATTCTCTTCCATGGAAGGCAGAAAGATAAGTCCAGCAAGCTCTACCACAACAGCGGAGGGTTGTCATCACAGTGACTCAGTAGGTGGTCACACTAAAGCAGTGATTTCAGGTGGTAATAGTGGAGGAACTGTGATACTTTATATATGATACTTTATATATTTAATTTTTTTCAATTAACATTGGGGCTTAAGATTTTTATGTTTATTAAAAGAGAGATGGTAAGCTTAAGGAGGAGAGAAAAATAAAGTTCGTTGATTTCTCCAGACCCAAAGGAACTGAAAAACACGTCCATGTAATGTTCCTGTGTGTGTGTGTGTGTGTGTGTGTGTGTGTGTGTGTGTGTGAGAAATTAAAGCTCAGAGAAGCTGTGGTTCCCCAAGTTGCTCAGCTCATAAAAGTTGGGGAGCCAAATTCTGATTCTGCTGCTTTTTGTTCACGTGAAACACAGTGAACTTCTTGGCAACCAGAACTGTATATACTCGAAGTGGAGGAAGGGGTAGAAGATGCAGTGGATTTTACTACTAAAATGAGAGCTTCTATGTTGTTGTTAGGTGCCGTTGAGTTGAGTCCGACTCATAGAGACCCTCATAGGGTTTTCAATGGCTGACTGTTTCGGGATTGCCTTGGGAGTGGGTTGCCACAGCCTTCTCCCATTTTGGGGTGCTGGGAATCGAACTTGGGACCTCAGGGACTCCAGAGAAGCACTCTACCAACTGAGCTAAATCCCAGCCAGAGCTTCTGTAGTGTTCAAACTAAGTCTGTACCTTGTCATGGTTGTTGGGGACTTTCCCGATGAAATGTGATGTTAGTTAAAATAATAACGTCTCTGTTAGTGTCCAGTTTGTTTCCTTATTTGTAGGATAGAGAATTTAACTTTTTGTTAAAGTTTTAGGCTAAATTTTTAGGTCTTATCGATGAGATGAGCGAGGCAATTGTAAGGTGTTGTCCTTCCATTAAACGTGCGAGGGGTGGAGAGCAGGAGAAATGCCAGCACAGTTGTTTTCCACATTAGCCTATTTTGCACAAAGCCATTTATGATGGAGAGGGTATTGTATCATCCTGGAAGATTCTGAGCGAGTCTAGACACGGACTTTTATTTCTGGGCCATCAAACTGGTTGTTTTTGTGCAGCAAAAGGTTAAATACATCTAGAAGGTCTGCAGAGGTCATCCGGTGTAAACAGCTTGCTGTCTTGTGCCCTATGTCATTCCTTAACAAATAATGACAAATAATGAAATCTGATACAAAATCATTTTTATAAGGTTAAAGTATGAAAAGTGTTTCAGATCTGTCTGGCAAGAATGATCATCTGGACCTGACATTGTATTTACATTGGCACCAGTGCACACAGATACCACAAATATATCTCAAATAATCACTTACCCAGGAATCCAGATTGACGTCCATAAGGCCGACCAGGGCAGTGTGAAATTCTTAAAGAACTTTTATGATGTTTTAGGCTTAGTAACAACGTATTAGGGTTTCGTTTTCCATGCAGACCTCATGGGTGGTTCCATGTGGGAGCGGAGAAAAGTGTCACCAGACTTGAACCAAAATCAGTCTGTTCAGAGCAGGAAAATGTGCAACCATTTGGTAACAAACAGCATAGTGATGTTGACAGAACAGAGTCGCCATTCTGTCTGAATTCTGCTGGGATTTTTGTGGAGGAAAAAACTGTGGATTGAGCATTGAGTTTTACCCCTTTTTAACTATCTGACTGTAAGTTGAATGCACAGGTATTTACTGAGTATCTTTCCATGTGCCTTGCATTGTTTAAAGTGCCTAAAACATGTGCCTCAGTCACCTACATTATCAGCAAAATGAGGGCATTCTTTGTTGCCCTTTGTGAGGGTTTAGCAGCTTTATTGGGGTAGAATTTAAATACTATAAAATCCACTTGTCTTAAGTGTTTGTTGTTGTCGTTAGGTGACTTCGAGTAGCGTCCTACATAGGGACACTCATAGGGTTTTCAATGGCTGACTGTTTCGGGATTGCCTTGGGAGTGGATTGCCAGGCCCTTCTCCCATTTCTGCGGTGCTGGGAATCGAACTCGGGATCTCAGGGACTGCAGAGCGGCGCTCTACCAACTGAGCTAAATCCCAGCCCGTCTTAAGCATATAAATCATTAATTTTTAATATATTTACAAAGTTATGCCATCAGTATTACAATATGATTTCAGAACATTTCTATCATCCCAGAAGGAAACCTGGGCCTATTTACAGTGTTCTTCATTTCCACCCCCAGCTCGAGGCAACCAGAGATGTTCTGTGGTTATTGTACTTTCTTTCTTGCCTTTTCTGGACAATATCTGCTGTAAATACTGTTGTCATTCAGGAAAGGGTAGATGGAGTGGTATGAGAGGTGCCTTCTGTGTCTGGCTGCTTTCACAGAGCACGATGTTTTGGGGTCCGTCCGTACAGTGGTACAAACTTGGTGCTCGCCTGTGTGAATCCGCTGCACCACACTGGGTCCATCCGTCCAGTGGCTGGTGGACCTCTGGGTTGTTTCCGCTCTTCCGCCGTTGTGAATAATGATATTGTGAACGTTCTTGTACAACTGTCTGTGTGGACGTACGTTTTTCATTTCTCCTGGGTACACGCCTAGGGGTGAATTTTTGGGTCCCACGGTACGTTATATTTAATATTTTAAGAAACTGCCAAACTGCTTTCCAGAGCAGCTGCACCGTTTTGCATTCCAATCAGCGATGTTCTGTGGATTCCAGTAACACTTGTTATTGTCTTTTTTTTCTTTGCAGTACTGGGGAGTGAACCCAGGGCCTCGCGCCTGCACGCTCTTCAAGTGCTGGACCACTGAGCTGCGCCCCAGCCCATTTTTTAGCTTTTTTGAGACAGGGTCTCGCTAAGTTATGCAGACTGCCTCTGGTCTTCAACTTGTGATCCTCCTGCCTCTGCCTTCAGAGCCGCTGGGATTACAGGCGTGCGCCACCGCGTCTGGCTATTGTCTATATTTTTGATTGTTCTTACCCTAGTGGATGTGAAGTACCTTGCTGTGGTTTTGATTTGCATTTCCCTAGTAACTAGTGATATTGAAAATCATTTCATATGCGTATAGTCCATTCATATATCTTTGGGGTGTGTACTCAAATCGTTTCTGCCCATTTTAAATTCATCTTCTTGTTAATCGTCCCAGTTCTTTATACATTCTTATATGTCCATGATGGATGAGTAATTTTCGAATATTTTTTCCACTTCTGTGACTTTTTTGGTTTTCTTGATGTCTCTTCAATGCAGACAGTTTTAATTTTGGTAAAGTCTGATTCGTCATTGTTTTCTTTTTCTGTGGTCCTTTAACTTTGTGTTGCCGCAAATGCTTTTACTCTCTTTGAAGGCCTTTTGGGTTTGTTAGCTTTATGGTGCTTTCTAGTGGACCAAACATATTTTCAGTATTGGAGTATAGGGGCCACAGAATAACTATTCTTAAACCTACTCTGTTTTGGGCAGCTCATCTTGGGCATGTTTTTCTTCTTTTGGAGTGAATTAGCACCTGCTACAAATACTGTCATCCTGAAGAGACTTGGGCATTTTATCATGTGACATTGATTTGTGAAAAGTTACTATTTGAATATGAAAATTATTTGCATGTCATAATTGTCCCGGTTTAGGTTTTATGCGGTATTTCTTCCAGAAAACTAATATTCTTAGATTATTTCCAAGCATCTAAGATTATTTGCTAAATTTTATGATTAGTAATCAAAGAAGTCATGACATAGATTTTATGAGACATAGGTTTTTTCAGGCACAAGGAGAAGTGGGGTGGGAGGTTATATGGTGCCAGCTGTAATGACCAGATTCAGTTCTGTGAGAAAGAATAAAACTAGCTTTGCATTCTAGGATTTTTATTTTGTTTCATGAATACAGCTGAGTCGCAAGGTTTCTTTCCTTTAGATCAGGGTCTCTCAGCTTCCACCCTGTCGGCATTTTGGACGAGCTAGTTCTTTGTCGTGTGGGGCTGTCCTATGTGTTGTCTGATGTTGAGCAGAATTCCTGGCCTGTACTCCCCAGGTGCCAGTAGCATCTCCCCACTTGTGGCAACTGAACAAAAGTCACCAGATGTTGACATGGATCTTCGTGGAGAGCACAATCATGTTACCATAGAGAACCACTGCTTTCTTTTCTTTTCTTTTCTTTTTTTTTTTTTTGTGGTATTGGGGGTTGAACCCAGAGCCTCGCGCCTGCATGCTCTGCAAGTGCTGGACCACTGAGCTGCACCCCAGCCCAGTTTTTCAGTTTTTGAGACAGGGTCTCGCTAAGTTACGCAGACTGCCTCTGGTCTCGAACTTGCGATCCTCCTGCCTCTGCCTCCCGAGCCTCTGGGATGACAGGTGTGTGCCACCTTGCCCTGCTCGAGAACCACTGCTTTTTTTTTTTTTTTTTAATTAGAAATTTTTAATGTACATCATAATGTGATTCATTTTGACATGCTTTTCGTTGTGACAATTTTCAT
>VMDO01023441.1:0-31610 GCA_007922755.1 Pedetes capensis | reverse complement strand
TTTTTTGAGGTGCTGGGAGGCTGAACCCAGGGCCTCACACATACTTTGCAAGTGCCCTGCCACTGAGCTGCACCCTCATCTCCTTTTCATTTTTAAATTGAGACAAGATCTTGCTAAATTTCATAAACTGCCTCTGGCCTCAAATCTGTGATCATTCTGCCTCCACCTCCCAAGGTGCTGGGATTGCAGGTATATTTCATTGCACCCAGCTTTCTCTTCTTTTTTGCTGCTGCTGCTAGTCCTTGGACCACATTTTGAGTTGTGAGGACTTAAGATACACGTGAGCAGTAACATGGTATTGAATAAAAAGATGATACATATAAAGGATATTTAACAATATTCTTAAAAAGTAGATTTCAGGCAAGTAAGAATTGGATTAAATATTGAAAATATCACCAAAAGAAGGATAGATTGTATGTATGTATGTATGTATGTATGTATGTATGTATATATATATGTATGTATGTGTATATATGTGTGTGTGTGTGTATTTAACATTTCTACTTATCTGAAGAATTTGGTGAACATTCATGATGTTGATGTATTAAATTATTAAAACTTTGCTAGTAATTCTGGTGCTGTTTTATTGATCAACTTCAAAGACTTCATAAAGATGCAATAGTAATTGTTTTTCTAATCTCCTTCATTTCCTCATGTTGTTGAAGGGTTCAATAAATGTTGATGTCTGGTTAAATATTCCTTTATAAAAGTCGTATCAGAGATGGTTGGAATACCTGCTTACCTTTTAGTAATCTGTTACAACTGCCTCTCCCTTCTCTCTTCTGAGATGAGCTATGTCCTGATTATCTCCATAGGTCAATGGGAAGGACCTGTCAAAGGCCACCCATGAAGAGGCAGTGGAAGCCTTTCGAAATGCCAAGGAACCCATTGTGGTGCAGGTGTTAAGGCGAACGCCGCTCAGTAGACCTGCCTATGGAACCGTCCAGCAAGTGCACCTCATGAATGCCAGCACACAGACAGATATCACCTTTGAACACATCATGGCATTGGCCAAGCTTCGACCACCTACACCTCCAGTGCCAGACATCTGTCCATTTCTCCTCTCAGACAGGTATTTCTCTGTGGGTTCTCCTAGTTGTCATCTGCCATTTAATGTAGGTGTTGAACAGGAAAAGTCACCCCAGCCAGTTGACAGCTACAGAGACAGGGCCCCAGCTCTGTTTGGAAAATCTCTCTGCTGTGTCTGCCTCCAGTTGTTCTTAGCTGTCCCTGCCCACTGCCCTCCATGACCCTCATGGCAGCTTTATCTCCGGAATCATACTTGCTTAGATACAGTGAAAAATTCTGGCTATGATTCTCTTGTCTTCATATATCCAGCCCTCATGTCATTCATTCATGAACACTGTTTAGGGAAACTTTTCTTGCCAAAGCTGCCGAAAACCTTATTAAGACTCAGGTAAAAGTGATATGTTGGCACTATATTCTTCTCTGTGGGTCGCCTCTTTCTCCACCTTGCTCTTCTCTTCTTTAAGAGAGAAGCTCAGAAATTAATTAAAGTAAGATTCTTCAAAGAAACCAATTACCCAATATATCGAGATGTAAGCAAAGGGTCCTGGCTCAGAGGAGTAGGCACAGCACTCTGAAGTAAGGAGTGATTCAAGGAATGTTTGCTCCCCATTTTTACCTAATGTAAATGCAGTTAGAAAGATTTTATTTAAATAATCCTATGTGTACAGTTTTTGCCCTATACATTTGTCCTGTGAGATTTTAGTAAATATTCAAACATTTTTGAGAATTAGATTTATAACAGCAATAGTCTGTTTAGGCTGAAATTTCATGACCTTCTCTAATCCATTGTCTACTTTGTAAAACATAAATCTGATCATGCCACTTTCCTGCCCTTTAGTGGTTTCCATAAGACAATTTCAGTGGGTCACAGGTGTATGATAGAATTACCCGAGAATTTTGAGAGGCCTTACCAATACCTGACTGCCACCTCTGGCCAATTAAATAAGAATTTAAAAAAAAAAATCTCAGGTAATTCTACTGTGCAGCCAAGTTTTGGAAACCATTCCTTGAGACTTCAGCTTCCAGGAGGGCAGTGGCTCTATGTAATTGTATATCAATTCATTCAGCCATTTCATAGTAAGTTGTCAGGCATAAATTAGATGTGGCAGGCACTGCAACCAGGTTATGGGAATAAAACTATGAACAAAATAAAGCCACTACCTCCTGGAGTTTATATTCTAGAGTATGAGACGAATAGTAAGCAAGGAACCAAATGTGCAGTTATTATAAGTACACCTGACATATAGTAGCCTTCCAGTAAATATGTGCTTGAATGAATGGTAATAATTAACTTTATTAGTGAACTTAACGTGTTTTAGGTAATAGTCCAAGGATTTTACATTTATTGCCTCATTTGTTCTTCATAAAAACCTAGGAGGGAGTGCATTATATAATTACCATTCTCATGTCAAAGACGGGGACACAGGTAGTAAGTAACTTAGCCAAGATCAAATGCCAAGGAAGTGACAGTGCCAGGCTTCTTAAGCCAGGCTGTGTGCTGTGCTGCTCTTCCTAAACCCTGCAGCTCTTCACTTAGAGACAGCCTCCCCCAGGAAACTTCCTAGTGCTGCAATAGACTCACCCCTACCATGCGGTCTCACAACTTCCATATTTACCTTATAATTATTGCTATATCCTAAAATTGCTCCTCTGCTGGTTTCCCCAATTAATAGAACAAAAATTAGATTTTGTGCACTAACATATTTCCAGCACTTGGCAGAGAGCCTGGCATCTAGTAAGCACTCAAAAAATGTTCATTGAACAAATAAAGTATTCTTTGTAGCAGAGCTCCCTTCTTCCTAACTGAAAGAAAAGGGAAGCACATCAGATGCCCCAGACAGCAAGTGTTGATGTCCCCCCAGACTTAATAGGCTTTGTAGAGCCAGAGCACTGATAAGCAAGGGGGTGGGTTACCTGGTAGAAGAGCAGGCATGATGCCGCTTGTATTGCTTTTGCTATTTTGACTCAGTCTGCATAACTCTATTCAGAAGCAACAGTCATGGACAGTAGGGAGAAGATGCTGGAAGACTTAATGTGGTAAGGTAGTCTTGACCTTGTTGGTCTCATTCACCTTTCAGCTAACCAAAAGGGACCTGATTTGTGCTACTAATGCCAGTTTTTCCATACTGTCCATAATGGCAGGGCCTAGAGGTCGAGCCTGCAACCAACTTCTTTATTTTCCCTGGCTTTTAAAAATAGAAATGACTGTATGCCCTTTGGTGTTAAACTACCCTTAGCCTTCAAATGGCATAATAGATATTATCTATATCATATAACTCAGTAATTTAAATATCACTTCCATAGCTTACTGTAAATATTTCCCAAAAGTGAAAAGATATATAAAAGCCATGCCCAGAATCCCCTAACTTCCTTTACTTAATCTATTCTCTGTCACTGGGAATTTTCTAAAGGGATTGTGAAACCCTGTGGCTTATAGGAGTTTCCAGTGAGTTATTGCCATGAATCCACTTTACTTATTTGTGCTTGTACCCTTTATCAAAAAAGAGAAAAATGTGGGTTTGGGTTACGAGGGCGAAGGGAGGAGGAGAGTCTTAAGGAATGGGGGAGGCAATGTGTATCTGTTTCACAGATTAAAGAATGTGTGCTTTTGAAAATGACTTCCAAAAACTAGTTTTTGAAAATTACCTTGGACTTGTTGTTGTTGTTAGGTGCCATCAAGTCAGTATCTGACTCATAGCGACCCGCATAGGGTTTTCAATGGCTGAGTACTTCGGGATTGCCTTGGGGGTGGATTGTCAGGCCCTTCTCCCATTTTTGTGGTGCTGGGAATTGAACTCAGGGGCTCAGAGACAGCAGCGTAGCGCTCTACCCACTGAGCTAAATCCCAGCCCTACCTTGGACTATGGAGTCTGAAATTGTCAGTGCTTTTCAGCAAAGTGGGCCCCTTTGAGGAGACTGCAATCCTACCACAGTGGGCTGAATAGAAGCAGACCAATGAAGCACCATGGACTGTTGAGAATTTCCTATCAGTCTCTTCTGCCCCTTACCCTTAGTGACCAGCTTCATGAAGGGAAAGAAAGGAAAGCAATTGCTCTTCCTGAGAAGAGTTGGATAAAGGCCAGATCATTTAGACACAAATGGGTTAGTTAGCCACTAAACGGTCTTACTCTGAAGCAGAGAAATTCAAAGTGAAATTCAAAAATCAGTTTTAATCATGAAAACAACCCTTTTGACCCAATTCTATCATACTGCTGCATTCCCCATAGCTGCCATTCTCTTCATCCAATGGAGCATGAATTTTATGAGGACCATGAGTACCTTTCCAGCTTGCCTGCTGATGCAGACAGAACAGAGGACTTTGAATATGAGGTAAGATCATTTTCATACCACTGCACGTTTCTTCATGAAGTTATGGTCGAAGGGTTTTGCATAACAAAGAAATTAATTTACTACTCTGAGAAACATCCTGTCTGTTATATACCTAGGATACAATCTTTTAAATAGTATTTGTTTTACCTGTCTCTAGTATTTTAAGTATATTGGAAAATATTTTTACAATATAAGGCTGAAAATAATTTGCTTATATTTTTGTTGGTGTCTCTCTCTCTCTCTCTCTCTCTCTCTCTCTCTCTCTCTCTCTCTCTCTCTCTCTCCATATATATATATATATATATATATATATATATATATATATATCAGCAGCTATATTTTTCTTTCTGTAACGTAAGTAGATTTCTTGGTAGAGTTTGGAAAGAAAATTATGTTTTCATTGTATAGTATTCTGATTTTGACTGATAAAGTAAATTTTATTGTATTAGTTATATTCTTCACAAAGTCCATATTATCTTTGTGACTCATGTATATACGCTAAAGAGTAGTCTCATGGATGCTTTAGAAAAAGAGATGGTCTCTATTTAATAGTTGTTAAAGTCAGGCATGACCCAACTCAATGGCACTTAACAACGACAATGGTAATAAAGTCAGTGACACACACTATAATCCCAGCAACTTGGGAGGTAGAGACAGGAATATCACAAATTCAAGCACGAAGGCAGCCTATGTAACTTAGCAAGACCCTATTTCAAAACAAAAATAGTAAAAAATGGGCTGGAGGTGCAAGTGCTTGTAAAAGCATGTGTGAAGCCCTGGTTCAATTCCCCAGTACCTCACACACACAAACACAGAGTTGTTAAACTGTTTAGCCTTCACATAATATTAAAGGCTCTAGACTACAATATGGTACACTTCAGAAGGCCCGTCTACTCATCATTTGAAAGCTTTCACAAAAGTTAGAGGATTTATTCTAATATTTCCTCTACTTCTGCAGCCTATAAATCTTTGAAAGGTTTCACACTACTCTGACATTTGGACATAGAATAGATTGAGGAGGTAAAGAAGCTTCAGTAAACAGGCAGAGAACCCATGATTATCTGCCCTTTTAATGCTTCAGATGATGTCATACAAGTTCAGCAAAGTGTTCTTTTCCACTTTACAACCAGGAAATCCTGAAATCTCTTCCCTTAGGAGGATCTGAAATCAAATAGCCAATTCAGTGAAGCTCACCTAAAGTAAACAGACATTTATTTCAAATCTTCCCTCTGCAAAAGTCATTGCAAGCAGTTATAGAAATCATTATTTCTTGGCAGTGAGAATTTGGAAGGATGTGAACTGGTACTTAGTATCCCAATAAATGGGCTTGTTGTGGTGGTTCATGTTAGTTTTTTATCTGCTCTTTTTCCTTAAATTGATTGAAAAAGTTTTATTTTATAAATCTACTCAAGTTGTCTATTCATGCACAATAAATTACAAAATTGAGTCACTTACCCAAATAATTTAAGAGTAAACTGTTTTCCTCTAGTTAATCAATGCATTGGGCCTGGGGAGTGGAATTTTCTAAATGACTTGCTTTTCATTTAGCTTGTACCTTAAAGCTTTATTAATAAGCCCATGTTCTTGTGGAGGGTATAGGAGGAAGACATTTAAGCTAACAAGAAAAATCCTTTTAATTAATCACCATATCATTGATACATTATAATACAGACAGATTTCCTTACAGTTCCATAGGGCTTACTGTAGCTGAACCACATCCTCTTTTTTGACCAATTATCAATCCTTAGTAGATGCCAACATCATGCTTGTGACAATGCTAAATGTTCAGATGAGCTTTCTATAGCCTATAATCTTAACTAATCATAGCATCATAGTCATTAATTTGCTGTCATCTGTGATTTTCATTGCCAAAGGCACCTTTCTAAGTGATTGAAATAAAGACTATTCCTGTGAAATTTAAACAAGAATTTGTTGTGACAGTCTTCCATCATGAGAAAAGATGTGTATGAGAACATTGCACATAGTTAAAGTGGGGATGAGGACACACGAGAATGCCCCAAGGATAATTTACCAAATTTCAGAGAGAATACTGGTTCTATCCAGTGCTGATAACTTTATTATAAATGACACCCAGAGTGGTTCACAGCATCTCTCATGGCTATATCAGATTAGATTATGACATCTGGATGGTCCACTCCCACAACCAGAGCCTATTGTGGACACTAAGTGGGGAGACGGAGAAATACTAACCCTGTCTTTATGTTTTGCACAGTCACCATTGTGCGTGGAAACAGATTGATGGAGTATTTCTGTGACCAGCTAAGATGACCCCAGCTTCTCTGGGGGCTTTGTCATAGCCCTGTAGCTCTAGAAGTGGGATGGAAGAGCACCTTCAGGGAAGAACAGTTTTTGCAACTTAGAGAATATTACAGGAATTTGAATTGTAGTGGCCAAAGGGAGGGCTTTAGCTCAGAAAGAGATTCTTATTCTGCCTCCACCTTTACATGAATGCACATTGTATTCATCAGGTGATGTTGCTATAGCAGAAAAACAACCCAAACCAATTTATGGAGGGAAGGTTTATTGGAGCCTCATAAGTTTATGATGGCAGCACAGCATGGTGGCAGAGCAGTTACCTAGGCAGGCAGCCATGCCTGTGGCCAAAGACCTCACAGCATTGTGTAGCAGGAGAAAGAGGGCAACCAGAACCATGAGTCTGCGTAAAAACCTCCAAAGCCCCACCCCCAGATAGCCACTTCTGCAAAGCTAGAATCCCACCTCCCAAAGTTCCATAACCTTCACAGATAGCATATTGCCTGGGTACCAAACATTCGAACCCATGACCTTTGGGGGGCATTCAGATCTATACCATAACACACACCAACCTGGCACTCAGGGAAGTAAGGAGAAGACTCCCTTTTCATCCTCTTTTTCTCACTCATTTGAACCATAAATATGGAATGGGTCCTTCAAAAGTACCAGGCACTTACCTGAATTGGGCTGGAAGAAGCTCCTGCCCTAGTACAACTTAAGGTCTAGGGGATGGAAATGGACAATTAACAAGTAAATAAAGACCTACTCTATTGGATGATGAGAGTAGCAAAGAGAGACCCAAAAGAGTGAGTAAGAGGAGGGGGATTCATGGTGTTGGAACAGGGTGTTGCTATTTCATATATGGTAGTCAAGGAAGTCCTCTCTCAAAAGAATCCTGAGGAAAGTAGGAAATGGAGCCGTGTAGAAGGAGCTTTCCAAAAGGTGGAAATGGCAAGCACAAAGGTTTGAAGCAGGAGCATAGTGGGGAGCTCAATAAACAGCCAAGAGGGCAGGTGTTCCAGCAGCAGGCCAGGGCCGGAGGGGGAGGAGGCAAACCAGAGTGAGAAGGGGCAGATGTGGAGGAGCCTTCAGTCTTCATTTTGAGGGGGGAAGTTGCTGAAGTCGATCAGGACTGGGTTCTGACTCCCTGCTGGATCACTCTGGCTGCTGGGATAAGCTTGACAAGAGGGAAGCAAACACCACATCAAGGTGGTCAGGTGGGAGTGAGAGGTAGCTCCCATCTGGATAGTTATGGCAGATGGGGTAGGACACAGTTCGGAAGGACAGCATCCACCCAGGCCCTGAAGGCTATGCCTAAATATCTGTGTTTCTATTTCTTGCTCCATAGCTTTCATACAGTTTGGGCTATGGGGGTTTTTCTTCAGACTTCTTAAAAGAAAAATATCATAGAGCAGAGTGAAGGATAGCTTCTGGCATCCCTGGAACTACCATAATAAATGTGTTCTTTAAAAGACAGAACTCAGCATCTACAGAGTGCATTTCTGAACTTGCTCAGATGCAAACTATGCAACCTACTTAGGCACCTTTTTAAAGACCTACTTACCAAAGCTGATCTGCTTATCTTGTGAATACCTATTACAGGCCTATGAGCACATGGATTATTGACCCACTAGACCAAAACAGATCTACCTATCTTTTAAATACACATTTAAGGACTCTTAACATGCAGATTTTCATATCGATAGACTATAGCTCCTTCTCTGAGTCATGATGGACAGCCAGTGCTTCTCTGGAGATATTAGAGTCCATGTGTCAAAGTTATGGGGACTTCGTATGTGAGAGACCTCTATGAAATTTTAATGACACTCATATCTCACCATGACCTATCATCACTTTTCCTAAGAAAAATATTTGACTGAGTTTAAAGTTTCCCCTCAGTGCTTCAGAAAATTCTCCAAGGACCAGTCTACTTTAAAAGACTCACAGCTTGAAATTTGTTCCCTCTTAAAAATTATGGCACTTGTTCTCTAATTAAAAAGATAAATGATTTTAATTTTATTTTGAGAGAAAAAAATAAAAGTAACAAAATTTAAACAATGAACCCATCCTGCAAGTCAGGATGCTCCTTGCCACGAATCCCACTGAGATTAAGTTTCTCCTCTTCTTTACTTTCAATTTTTTTTTTCATATTTTTCCTAGAGCCAGCTCATGGTGGAAATAAATCATAAATAGCCCTTAGCAAGTCAGAGGCAGATCTCAAATCTAACCTTTACCAGAAATAATTTAAAGAGAAAGGCTTCGAGAAATATAGAGCTGTTTCGCCCAATTCCTAATAAAGATATGTTTGCTACTGCCTGCGTGCAAGAAAGGAGTTGAATTTTCTGCAGCATATACCATTAACTTTCAAAAGAGAGTGCTGATGGAGGAGAGAGAAGCCAATAAGTACAAAAATTTAACAGTATAAAACATCCTATTAACCAAGACAAGCAAATAACTGAAGCAATATTTCTGGGCCTCCAAATTTTCATCACTTGGATATGCTACTTGAAATCATTCATAATTCTTCCCCTATCATCAAGCAGATGTAACATACACAAGATCCTGAATTAAGTACATTTTTATGTATCCATTGTCATAAAAATAGAATCAAAAGGAATCTTGAAATCTGTTTGAACTAGAATTAAAGGTGAAAAGGAAAGGACAAGTATATATCAGAGTTCCATGTACCTTTTCACCAAACCCAAACACCTGGGCCAGTGTCCATAAATAAGAATGATCATGAGCATATCAATTAGCTTCCTCTTGGCAATCCTTATACAAAGCATAAATAAACCCTTGTGCTATGCTGAGAAGTATCACTTTGCAAAATGTATTTCCTGGAGCTGAATCCCTGTGAATATGTGTGGCATATTTGTGAGAATTTAAGTATGTAATCTCTCTCTTCCATAGCTAAAGAATGGAGAATTTAGAATCAGGAAGATTTTCACTAAACACACATACACATACATGCACACACACACTCAACAAGAGGATAACTCTTCACTACATTACAGTCATATTTTTAAACAACTTCATGATTTATGAAGACAACACAGAGAAAAATCTCCATAGTGTCCATGTGTAGAGCTCCAGGGATCTTTCAATACTCGGAGGACAGAAGTTTTATCTGCCTTGTTCATCATTGAGTCGCATAGCCTGTTTCATAGTGGGTACTCAATAAATATTTGATGAAGGAGTAAATGATGGTTCCCATAGCCTATAGCAGTCTGTATGGGTCAACTCCTGAACAGTCCAGTCCTTTTTCTCCTTTCTGTAAAAGGGAACTGGAAAAGAAGCCAAGCCCCCCCCACACACACACCCCAGTTACAATAAACACTCTCTCCCTTTCCAGCAGAATGGTTGTGCCATTTTTGTTTCAGGTAAACATTTATGAGGAAAGGGCCAAAACTGTGAAAACTGGTAAGAAAGAAATGGTGAACCAGAAAGTTAATAGTGCCTATAAAAATTTACCTTTACTATCCATCATTGTACAAAGTAATAGAATCTCCTACTTGCTATATGAGTTTGACATGTTCTCTAATCTACCCTTGTATCTTCTTTATAACTTCTTCACCAAGGAGTCATTTAGCATATGTGAAAAACACTAAAACAATGGACTAAGGCTGTTCCTGATGGACAGTCTTTGATATTCAGAGAGGTTATTCTGACATTGAAAACCAATGATCAAAGAAGTCACTTTGGATGTGAAACATAATAGATAAAGAGACTATGTATTACCTGTATGTTATTTTTTGTTGTTGTTGTTAGGTACCTTGGTACCGTTGAGTTGGGTCCAACTCATAGAAACCCTATGTACAACAGGACAAAACACTCCCTGACAGTGTGCCATGCCCAGCAGTATGTCAGTAGTTCTCTGCTATTCATAGGGTTTTCAATGGCTGATTGTTACAGGAGTGGACTGCCAGGGTCCTTCTCAGGTTTATGAGGTGTTGAGGATCAAACTCAGGGCCTCAGAGACTGCAAAGCAGCACTCTACCAACTGAGCTAAACCCCAGGCCATCTATAAGATGGTAGATAGTAAAGAAAAGAGAAATAACATCTAAAATGTGAAAAAGGTATAATACTCAAAATGTTTTAGTTCATTGGAGGCTTTGTATGTCACTAGACTTTCCTTCTGCTGGTTGTTACTATTAGTTGTCATCAAGTCAGGCCTGACTCATAGTGACCCTATGTACAACAGACAAACACTCTCCAATACCACTTGATCATTTTTATGTTTAAGCCCATTGTTGCTGCCACTGTGTCAATCCATTTAGTTGAGGGTCTTCCTTTTTTTCATTGACCTGTCACTTTCCCAAACATGATGTCCTTATCCAGGGACTGGTCCCTCCTAACAATATATCCAAAATACGTCAGATGCCATCTAGCCATCCTTGTCCAAAGAACACTCTGGTTACACTTCTTTTGGACAGGTCTATTGGTTCTTTTGGCAGTTCGTGGTATATTCAATATTCTTCTCCTGCACCATAATTCAAAGCATCAACTTTTCTCTTGTTTCCCTTATTCAGTGTCCAGCTTTCACAACCATATGATGTGACTGAAAATATCATCTCATGAGTCAAACATACCTTCATCTTCAATGTGACATCTTTACTTTTCAGCACTTTAAAAAGATCTTTTGCAACAGCTTTCCCCAATGCAATGCATCTTTTGACTTTTTGACTTCTGCTTCCATTGGTGTTGATTTTAGAACCAAGTAAAATAAAATCTTAGAAAACCTCAGTCTTTTCTCCATTTATCATGAAGCTGCATATTGACCCAGTTGTTAGAAATTTTACTAAATTGAAAACTGGTGTAGATGAAGTATGAAAATATTTTTACTTCAAAATTAAAAATAAGATAATGCTCTATCAGTGTGGAGTTGGTTCATTGATGGGCCTATTAATGACATCACCATTTTCTCAATTAGGTCAGCTTATAATCTTAATCATGGAGGTCAAATCAGTGAGTTATCATTGGAAATTTTATGTCCAAGTTCTCTGTGACACATTTCTCCTTCTATCATCACTGCCTATCCTTTGTCCCAAACATTGCTCTGGCTCTAGGTGAAGTTCTGGTCTTCTGTGGCCAGTCCTAGTGTCTGTAATTATCCTCTGCACCCCTGCCAGATCAAACCAAATCTTCTCTGGTATACTTCTCATTGTTCCCCCTTTCATATGACTGTGTCATGAATTAACTCAAAACCCTCTGCCTGGCACTAGAGGTCCTTTGTACTCTGTCACCATTCTGCCTTTCTAGGTATCTTGATACCAGATGCCACTGCTCAGCAATATTCAGAGAAGGTGGGACGATTTCCTTCCTTTGTGCTTTTGCTCATGGGCTTCTCTGTCCCTGGAGCCCACCTTCTGATAATCTCTGTCATTGATCAAAGATGGATCAAAGCATCATTTTCTTGGAAGCATTCCATGATGTCCTTCCCACGTAATAATGTCATCCTCCCCACCATTGAGCTTCCATGCCACATTCTGTCAGTAGTTTCTGCTCTTTAGGTTATGCCCTGGGTTATAGCCATTTATTTACTTGTCCTGTTTGTCATTTTTTGAGTCAAAGTCTTGCTATTAAGCCCAAGTAAGCCTTGAAACTTCAATCCTCCTGCCTCTGCCTCTCAAGTGCTGCAGTTACAGTTGTGTACCACCATACCTGGCTTTTTTATTTTTCCTAAGTAGATTGTCTTTCTCAACAGAAATGACCATTTCTGCCTAGCACTTGCCCTGGCACACAATGGGTCCTCAGAAGCATTTGCATTATGAGTGAATAAATTATTGATCATTGTTCTTATTTTATGAGTCCTGAAAACAATGTCAATGTTAAATCTGTTGGAAAGAGAGGACTGATGAAGAATAGCAATTTGAAATAAAGTATAAAAGTCTTTGTTTTTCTAACATTTCATTTAATGTAATAAATAGAGTAACTTGATTTAAACATATACTTATCCCAGACTATAAAGAAAATTGAGACATTTTATTACCATTTTAACAAAGAAAATGCATATATTTACCCCAAACTTGTAAGCTAGTGAACTGTGTTTAATGTTGTTGTTGTTGTTAGGTGCCATCGAGTTGGTATCCGACTCATAGCGACCATCATAGGGTTTTCAATGGCTGACAGTTTCAGGATTGCCTTGGGAGTGGATTGCCAGGTCCTTCTCCCATTTTTGCGGTGCTGGGAATTGAACTTGGGACCTCAGAGACTGCAGTGCAGTGCTTTACCAACTGAGCTAAATCCCAGGCCTAGTGTTTAATAGATGTTGTAATTCATGTAGGTGATAAATGATCATTGATATTAGATTCATTTCTATTAGAATAACCTTATATCCTGGTTTTCCCTATACAATCTTAGCATGTGGCTGATGTATCAATGTAATTACGAATATTACCCTCTTTCATATCCAGAAGTATCCTAGTTGGACAATAAATTGTAAGGTTGTCTTCGTTTTTATATTTATCAAACAATAATCAAGGCTATTGGTTTGTAATCACCTATAAAATAATCCTAGCATGTTCTGCAGGAGTGACTCAGCATTTTGTAATTTGAATGCCCAATGTTTGTTAAATTGGACTATTTCCCTAAGTTATAAGACTCTATTTAAGGGGAAAAATTCTTCCTAAAGATAGACTAGAAAGAAATGCCACAAAGTTGTGAAGTCATCAAAGTTACTGTAATTCTTTTAGATTTATTGCTGAAAGAAATGAGATTAGTATTCCTATTAATTTGCTCATGTCATTTTATAAAACAAGTATGAAGCAAATTTATGTTTTGCCTCACTGATTATGACATTGAACCTTATTTCCTAAGAAAACAATGAAAAGCAAATTGAACGTTCCAAGTTAGTTATTAAACAAGGTAACCATGGGCACATTTACTTTATTAGGAGTCTAGATATAAAATGAAGATTCCTTACACTACACTGCACCTATAAACTTTTTCAAAATGCTACCAGGCATGGTGGCACATGCCTGTAATCCCAGCAGCCCAGGAGGCAGAGGCAGGAGGATCACAAGTTCGAGACCAGAGGCAGTCTGCGTAACTTAGCAAGACCCTGTCTCAAAAAGTAAAAAATGGGCTGGAGGTGCAGCTCAGTGGTCCAGCAATTGCAGAGCTTGCAAGCGCGAGGCCCTGGGTCCAACACCCAGTACTGCAATAAATAGATAGATAGATAGATAGATAGATAGATAGATAGATAGATAGATAGATAAATTTCAAAATGCTGACATTCAGTTTTTGTTTGAAGATACTAATGATACCCATTCAAAGGATTTCCTTGCATTACTTAAAGGTGTCTGTGGAAGGTTATGCTTAAGGTGAATGTTTGCATACCACATCATAGTTTCCCACTGACTTCTGTTATGCTTTCAAATAACTATTTTCACAACAGCAGAAAAATGAGAGCTCTTTTCTAAGATAGAACCAATTGTGTGTAAGAATTCCAGTGTTCCTTTCAGAGGCAATATAATCTAGTGGGAGGGAACCAGCAAGGATGACGGTGCCTGTTCTAGCTCCATCTCTTAAATGACCCTCTGGAATAACCTCTTTAATCCAAACATCACTGTATATGAACTTCATAGGGACAACCAGTGTTGGTTATAGTCACTTGTCAGCATCTCCTTCTTCAGTGTAACTCATACAAGCCAAATGAGACAAATGCACGGTAACATCCTTAAGAAAATGTTACAGATATTTTACTATTTCAAATATATCAACCCACAACTTACAGATCTTTATAGAGAATGCACACATACTCAAATGGACACACATTAGTCTGTGTCTAGTACCACATTATACCAATCAGTAGTAAATAGCACATCTCTTAGCCTTACTGTCCAGAGCAAGTTAACTCACATGCATGCATTAATTTGAAATGATGGATACAGTCTGTAGGAATTAGAAAAAAATTTTATTTTATTTAAATATAATATTTGATTTTTTAATTAGAAAAATAATTAGTTTGGATTTTCCCACCAGATTATACTGCTTCTAAGGTAAGTGGTAGAATCCTTGTATTGTGATGACAGTTCTCCATCTCCTCCTTCAAGGACATAATAAGCTATTGGCAATGCTCTAGTTATATTTATATAGCTACAATTTTACCATTTTGGTGGGGACTTACATTTGTTTCAGATTTATGCATGAATCTTTCTCCATGTTTCACAATTACCTTCACAAGAAAAGTTTTCCAGAAGCAAATTTGTTATATCAGTGCATATAAATATTTGCTAACATTTCAGATAAATGTATATTAAAAATTATTTCCCAAAAATGTCGTATTCATTTATGTACTCACAGGTAACATATGAAAATATTCTCACTAATTTTTGTAATATTATTCCCTTTATTATTATGCAACTTTTATTTAAACAAATTTTAAGCTGAGTGCTGTAGTGTATGCCTTGTAATCTCAGTGACATGGGAGGCTGAGGCAGGAGAATGATAAATTTGAGGTCAGTAGCAGCCTGTGCAACTTAGCAAGACACTATTTCCAAATAAAAAATAAAAACAGGACTGAGGGTGCATCTCAGGGTTAGAGCACTTGCTTAGCATGCATGAGTCTCTGAGTTGAACTCCCCCAGTACTAAAAAGGAAGAATGACGAGGAAAGGTTGGTTAATGGGTACTAAGCTATAGTACATAGGAGAACCCTTAGTTCTACAACACAAGAGGGTGACTATAGACAAGATTAATGCACTGTATATTTCAAAAGCACTAGAAGAAATGATTTTGAATGTTTTCATCACAAAGAAATGATAAATATTTGAGGGGATAGATATGCTTACCTTGATTTGAATAGTATGCAATATATGCATGCATTGAATCCTCACATGGTATCTCCAAAACATATGCAATTTTTGTCAATTAAAAATATTTTAAAATATTTTAAAGGTAGTTGGATTAAATGTCCAGTTTTTGGAAGTAATATAGTCCCATCAATAAGCTTGATGCCATTAATATTATAGTAAATATTGAATATATACCTACTTCCATGTCAGCTATATTTTCAAATATAGGTCCACAACCATAGTCTGATAAAAACATGAGGCAAATTTTCAGCAACCCAAATTTTCGAAACGTAAAGGCATTTTAAATGGAATTTGGTGTTGCCTCCTAAATTGAGCATACTTCTTCCCCAAATCTGCTCTCTCTTCTCTCTTCTGCCATGTTTAACAACCCCATCATCTACACAGTTCTGAGAGTTACTGTGTCCTGAGCATCTACTGTGTTCTAGAGTCTCAGGTGGGTGCTTTAGAGACCACCTCTAATCCTTAGAACAGAACTTAATTTCAAGGAAAAGTGGCACAGCCTAGGAAGCTGTGAGTAGGCCCCATTCCTTCCTGCCCCGCACCTCCACCAGCCAGGAAACCATCTCCTTTCAGCCTGGAGCATCTTCCCAGGCCAGCTGCCTCCTTCATTCCTCCCAGGCAGCAGCCTCCTCGCTCTGTTCCTTCCTGCTCCCATTCTCTGCCACAATCATCTTCCTCTGCTAAAGACGCTTCCAGCATTTCCCATTGCTTCTGGCAGTGCAGCTCAGGCTTTTTCATAGAGGAATAATGAGGAACAGGAGGCTGTAGCCCACAAAATCTTCATGTACAGCCTGAAGCACAATTCTACATAGATTTTGAGTTTCATTTCTTAAAGTGATGTGAAATTTGCATTTTACTCCTAAGCAGACGCCATGTGGTTTAATATAAAAGTCAAGTTTAAGTGTTTCACCAAAAACCATTTTATTACCCACCTCCACTCCCACTTATAAAAATTGACACTCTGAGAAGATACATCATATGTTTTCTGGATCCCCTGACATTTTAGTTTTGAAAACTTTATGTAAACTCCTCAGCACATGGAGGCTTTTCCCATCCACCTTCCTGTGCTCACCTCCACTGACCCAATGTGCTTTAAGATTCTGGGTTCTGCCACACAAACTGCTTGCAGTTCCCCCAAAAAGCAAAGCAAGCACGTTTGGGTTTTGGGTTTGGTTTTGGTTTGCCTCTGTCCTGTTACCTGTCCCTGTCTCTATATCTGACCTCCTATACAATAAGAAGACAAAACACAAAACTATTTTTGAACTGTTAAGTATTTGACCAACATAAGGTGTCCTTACAGTTTTTACTTAGAGAAATTCTGGGTCTTGATTTCTGGCCTCTGCACCCTCTTCCATTTGCTTAATGGTGCAATTAAGATTTGTTCTTATTTTGTGTTCCTCCAAAGTCTCTGACATAATTCAGCATAGTAGATCGTGGCATCTACTATGTACCTAGTACCAAGTACTAAGCTCAAACTAGAGTGATTGAAGCAATGGCTAAATTTTAAGTATACTGTCAGGCTAACAAATCAAAAAGTACAAATCTTTAAGAGAGTTTAGAACTTAAACTCTATAGATGGCCTCATTTATTTTTAAAACACTGTTTTGTTCTCCTAATTAAATATGAGGGACAATATGATCATATTTTTCTAGTTGAAATTTGCAATTATTATTTACTATTCCATTAAACATGTCCGAATATGACACATGCAACACACATTCTCAAGCCTGTGACTCCCTGCCTCTTTGTCAGCTAAATAGTGTGTTTAGACTGTGGTGATGGGGCAAATAAATCTCTCAGCTCATCTTTAACCCAGAGAAAGATGTCAACAGGAATAATGATGTTTACAGATAAAGCACTGTACAATAATATTTTGAAATAAAACAACAAGCACTCTATGCATTTAGTCATCATAAACAGAATAGAAGGGGAGAATGTGAACATGAGTACCCCAAAGTTGATGATCACTTTAATTGAGCTGAGATATGACAATTACACAGATCATCACCTTTAAAATGACCAAATTTCATTGCTTAGGACAGGACGTTTAGGGCAACATGTTTATATTTGGTGTCAATGCAATGTATCATAGAAGCCACTATTTTGGAACCTAAACTAATTATAAGTTGGAGTTCTACAACAGAAGTCATTCATCAGCCAGTTAAAATTGCCCAGTGCCTCAAGAACACTTTTGCCTGCATTTTCATTTCATAGTTCTTATATTCTCATATATATTCCCTTTTCCTATTTCTGTTTGTTCTTCAGTAGCGAAATGGTGAAAGCTAAATTTGAAACTTTTTCTGCAAAGTATATTGAAACCATTTGTTCTTTCCATTTTCTTGAGAAGACCAGATTTTTTAAGTCACAGACTCAGCCAGGTAGGAAGTCAAAAATTCTATAGGAAGGAGTAATCAAGAAGCAAGTGGATATAGAAAGCTTGTTTAAAGAAAAAACAAAATAGGCTCTTTTAAAAGGGATACTCTAATATAAATGCAGCTGTCCTTTCAAATATTAGATTATTAGTAATTGAGTCATAATAAGAGATGGTAGAGATCAAACTTTAAAATAAAAATAGATTAACACATTAGGATAAAGAACAAGTAAATGATATTTGGGCAGAAGAGAATTAACATAGAGAGAACTTTGATATGGTGAAAGATGAACTATAAGAAGAAGACAGAATACAGAAATGCATCTGAGTTACTGGACAGAGGAAACTGAAGCCTTTGAAGGGTAATGGTTTACCTACACAGCTAGTAAATGGCAGATGGTAAACAAGAATTTCTTTACTCTGTCTTTAAAAAGATTTTTATGACTTTAAAAGTAATAGATGCACATCACTGGTATTTCCTTATTCCAATTCCCTTTTGACATGTAATTTTGTATATATTCTTATAGAGTGTATAATTGCCAAGAATTTATAATATCTCTCCTTCCTTTTACAAATAAACTAAAACTAACACATCCTACAAAGTTTGATTACTTGTGATTTACTTTACAAGAGAGGTTTAAAACTCCCAAATAACCACTGGAAGGATAGTGTGTTTCCAAGGGGATATTTATGAGTAACCAGACCATCCACTGACAGCTGTTGAGCCCTTTTTTAAAGCCAGGAAGTTCATAATCCTTAAAGATTCTTTCCTTTCTTTGACATGGATATCTGCCAAATAAATAGAGTTGTGAATACTTTTCAGTAAAAGTTGTAAATATGCCTTTAGGATACATGAGCAATTTAGTTGAGAAATTCAAAAGAACACTGATTCCCTAGGTAGGGACACCACTAAGCATTTGTAGTTAGGAAAGACTTTATCTTTTTCTCTCTGACATGCACAGAAATTAATGAAACCTCTTTCTCTAAAATGAAACTGAAAGGGATTCCAAACTTCTGTTTCTCTCCTTCCAGTAACTAAGATGCCCAGTAGAATTTCTGTTACTTAGTGTCTTCTTTTGAAGGTGTAAGTTTCCAAATGAGATGCTTTGGGATTTGTCTTCCTTTTTTTATAATGCAATTTCATGCAGTCAAATCCAGTGTAGGATGGGCCACCAAACTCACAGACCTGGAGCTCTTCATACAGGTGGAAGCACGTGTGCATATTTAATTCACTTTACTATCAGACTCTCATAGAGGAACACTCATTAGCATGATAAAGAACAGACTGGCCACTCCATATGCAGGTGCTGTTTTTCATGTCTCCCAAAAGTAGAGAAAGCCATATGTTCTCTCAAAGATTTCTCTTAGTTTGGAGAAATTGTTTCTAGGGTCATTTCCTGTGACTTTTCTTGACTACATGCATAAAATTGCAACAAAATATAAGTTCCTTTAGTATAATCATCCAAGGTTATCAATATTTGATTGCTATTAGATCAATCATATGAAAAAGATTCTGAAGGATTTTTTAAAAAGCACTCAAATTATTTTGTTCATATTCCAACCATGGGAAAGAAATTCCCTTTATGAAGTCCTCATGTATCATCACTTATAAAGAACCTGCTCATTAATTTGCAAAACAACCCTGCAATAATTTTATTCTAGATATCTAATTATATCATTCTTATTTGGGGAAAGTTATATGTAGGTATATTTACAATCAGCCACGAATGGGGTCACATCAGATACCATTGCTTAGTACTTGTGTGACTCCTCTGAGCCTTGTAAAGAAGATAACATTAATAGCATTTATTTCTTAATATTAAATTGAACAAGGGAGACAGGAAAATAATTGATGCTTTTGAATTATGGTGCTGGAGACATCTATTGAATATACCATGGACTGCCAAAAGAACCAACAGATCTGTCCTAGAAGAACTGCGCCCGGAGTTTTCCTTGGAAGCAAGAAAGGCCAGATTGTGTCTTACATATTTTGGACATGTAGTCAGGAGAGATCAATCCCTGGAGGAGGACATCATGTTTGGGAGAGTGGCAGGTCAATGCAAAAGAGGAAAACCCTCCACCAGATGGATTGACACAGTGTCTGAAACAATGGGCTTAAACATAAATAAGATTGTGTGCCTGGCACAGAATCAGGAAGTGTTTCAATCTGCTGTACCTAGGGTTGCTGTGAGTTGGATTTGACTCGGCAGAACCTAACAACAATTAAATAGATGAAAACACACATTATAGTGGCTGGCACATATCTGATATATAGGCATGTGCCACATACACACGGATATTTAGATATATGCCATCATTTCATGGCCCTAAGTGAAGAATTGCTTTTAAATTTCACACATAGTTGAACGATTCCTCCTATGTGTCTAAGATAAAATTCATACAATAGTACAGTTGTGGGTTTGTTTGTGGACCGTTTGCGACGTGGAGGTATCTAGGTAGAATGTTCAGAAAGCAGATGGAAAATCAGAGCTAAAGCTGAAGATAGTAATAGTGGTGCTCACTGGAGTTGGTGAGCTAAGAATGTGAGCATTTAGGTGGTAGTGGGATCCTGGGACTTCACACATTGCTCAGCACATATTTATTATGCATCTAGTTTATATTAGAGACTCTCTCAGGCACTGAAACTACAGGGGCTGACAAAATGATACCACTGCTATCCTGGATTTTGATTTCAAGTGAAGAAAACATTTTTAAGGTAAGAATGTTTAAGATGAAGATAAGTGTTAGGAAGAAAATACTGTGAAATGCCAGCATAGGGCAATTATAGGCAGACTGGCCAAGGAAGACTGCTCTGAAGAAAGAAAAGGCCACCATGCAAAGATCTCAGGGAATAACAATAATAGTAGACAATAATAACTATACCTTTCTATAAACTACTGTTATATATATTGACTTATTTATTCACATTCAAACCACATTATAGACGTAATGATTGACATAGAAAAAGCTATACATATTTAATGTATATAATTTGATGAGTTTAAAGGTAAGCCTATACTGGTGAAATTATCCACCACATCTCCCTTAAACATATCCAGTAAAGTTGCAGGATACAAGATCAACACACACAAAAGCCAGTTGCATTTCTGTAGAGTAAACTGTCTGAGCAGGAAATAAAAAGGAAAGTCCCAATTATAATAGCATCAAAGGAATGAAATTTTAAGAAGAAACTTAACCGAGAAGGTGAAGCACTTATGCACCAAAAATTATAAAACACCAATGAAAGAAATGAAAGCAGACACAGATAGGTGGAAAGACATCTCATGTTTGTGAACTAGAAGAATAAATATTGCTAGGAGGTCAATACTACTCAAACAAATTCCTGTCAATTTCCCAGAGGAAATTTTATATTGATTCATTTAAACTTTAATAGTATGAAGTAGGAATTATAACTGTACCCATTGTGCATATGAGAGAACTGGGACAGAAAGTAGTCAAGAACCATGCCATAAGTAGGTAGTGATTATAACTGTACCCATTGTGCATATGAGAGAACTGGGACAGAAAGTAGTCAAGAACCATGCCATAAGTAGGTAGTGTAGAGAATGGTGTCAATATTGGGATGATCTGGCCGGAGTTCCTGCTCAACTGCATGAAGGGAAGATGTAAGTAGAGTTCAAAATTCCGTAGGAAAGAAAAAGGTTGATTCCATATGTGAACACAAAAGCCAGGCTTCTTTAGAGTATAGTTTATAGAACACAGAGTAAAGATCATTGAGAGTCTCAGAAATCAAAAAGCTCATGTATTTTATTTTCAATTCAATAGAAAGTTATTAAAGGTATTTAAGAAAGGAATAGCATATCCAATTTCTGTTTTTAAAATATTACTTTGGCTGCCATTTTGGGAACCAACTGCCTAGTTTGGTAAGGGCATAGATGCAGTAGGAGGTGATTGTGAGAACAGACAGGGATTTGGTTAACTGGTAGAAGGGAAAAGAAGACAGTGAATTCAGGTATACTTTTGAGACACAGCATACATGACTTCTGATGTGAGAATCAGGAAAACAGGAATTAAAACTAACTCCTTTCTTTTTCAAGTGAGCAAGTGGATGGAGAATGTACTATTTCCTAAGATAAGGAAAACTGAAGGAGATAAAGCTCTGGTGAGAAGGCAAAATGAAGAAGTTAAGCTTTTGGGTATGCTGAGTGTGAGATGGGGCTGGGGTTCAGCTCAGTTGGTAGAGCACTGCTCTTCACTCTCTGAGGACCTGAGTTCCATCCCCAGCACTGAAAAAATGGGAGAAGGACCTGGCAATCCACTCCCAAGGCAATCCTGAAACCATCAGCCATTGAAAACCCTATGAGGATCACTATGAATCTGAGCTGACTCAATGGCACCTAACAGCAGCAACAACAGGTTTGAGATGTCTCATAAACATACACATGCAGAGGCTAAACAAGGAATTATTTGGGTTCAGTGCTCAGAGAGAAATCAGGTCTAGGTGAGAGAGCCCCAGAGGGAGAGAGTGACTTAAAAATAAAAGAATGAGAGAAAATGACCAAAGACAACCCTTCAAAAACTTATTTCTGACAGAGTGTATCTAATTGTATCACTGATTTGAGGAGAAATTATATTTAACTATTTTTGGATTCAACCTGAAGTGGGGTCAAATTAACCTCTACTGCCCATTACTTGTGGGATGTTTCTGAGCTTTAAGTTTCTCATTCGTGCAAAGATATTATTGACAATAAACATTTCCTAAGGTTAATTGAAATAATACATGAAAAACATACAGTACAATGGCTGGCACATTTACGTTGTTGTTGTTGTTGTTGTTGTTGTTGTTGTTGTTGTTGTTAGGTCCCATCGAGTCGGTGTCTGACTCATAGTGACCCTACCTCCAATAGGTGAAACATTATTGTCAGTGCTTCTCTGCTATTCATAGGGTTTTCAATGACTGATTGTTTTTTGGGAGTGGGTTGCCAGGTCCTTCTCCCAAGCCTACAGCACCTGGTGTTCCCAGGTAGTCTCCTATCCAAGTACTCACCAGACTCATCCATGCTTAGATTCTGAGATATGACAGGATTGGATGCCACAGTGTTATGGCTGCAGGCTGGCAGCCATATGTCTACTTTATATTATATCTCTAGATCTCTACTTTATATTATATCTCATATATATATATACATATATACATATATATATCTTATAAATGATGGAAGAAAAAGAAAGATATACATATAGATAGATCCATAAATATATCTATTCAGGTACATATACACACACACACACACACACACACACATATATATATATAGAGAGAGAGAGAGAGAGAGAAAGAGAGAGAGGAGAGTCAGAGAGAAATATGTATCAACAGTCCATCACTTAACAAGTCTCAATTTCACTACTTCTAGTAGATAATATTTATGAAAAAAGGAAAAAATTAATTTTAAGAAACCCCATGTTATATGGATGGTAGGATCTGAGTACAAACACTTAAACATCAATTGTGAGCTGAACACAAAAAAGAGTGTTCTGAAAGTTATAGTAGAGCCAAATATATTCAAGGGTCTTGTACTTAAAAAGGGGGGGACATTGATTTAAGCCCATTTAGATCTCTGAGTTCCATCTTCTTTATTCTTCAGTTTCCTCAACATCTTAAAGTAGTTTGATTCTTTGTGACTTTTCAATAATCTCATTCATTTCTTGACCCATTAAATCAACTTGAGTTTACCAAGTACCACTGAATGAACAAGTCCAGTTAGACCTTCTAACTCCTTATCCCCTCAGCAGTGTTTGGTGTATTAGCCAGCTGCATCTTCTTGAAGTGCTTTTCCTCCTTTGTACCCATAATACCACATTGCCCTTCCTTCTAACACTAGCACCATTGCCTCTGTACTTAACTGTCTTTGAGCTTGGAGTTACTAAAACTATATGTCTCTGGGATATGGAGAGCATTCAGAGAGCTACTTGTAGCTCTTGGTCTTGGAGCTGACAAGGAAAACGAGACTGGAGGACTCTATAGTGTGCACACCACATCACCTTATATGGGTCTGGAAACTCCAGATCAGTGACTCTGATTCAGTGTTGCTGTAGAATAAACCTCTCCATTTTCATTCTCTCTTGTTTGAACTTCGAGCTTTAATGTAAACCCTTCTGCTTTTCATCTTCAATTGATTTTTCATAGTTCCCAAATCCATGAAGAGTTGCCCTTCTTATTTTAAAACATGACTGTGAATCTTTTAAAATATGTACTATACTTACACATTCTCCCGTTTGGGAGCAGGAAAGGAGGTAATAGTCTGTACTAGTATCAAAGTGCGCCCATTTCTCCCTTTCAAATTTGACTCCTTTTTTCCACTTTTGTATGTCTTGCAACTCAGTTACTTGTTCAATGTGTCAGTTGAATGACTCTTTCTATTTTAAAAGATGAATAAATATTAGTTTTCTTTTTACCCTTGGGTGGGGGCAGCACTACTAATAGTTACAGTAAAAAATGGAAGACAGAAATAGATCTGAGGCATATATTTAAGAGGTAAAATTAAGCAATCTTGGTAATTATTGGAATATGGAGGACAGAAAAAGTCCTGACAGACTGTTAGAGTTCTTACTAAACATAAATTACTGCAAATTAAAAATAAACTCCAATGTTTGCTATAATTTCCATGTAAACATTACCACCAAAAATGTGTTAGTCCTTAGTTTTTACAACTTTATATACAAGGTAGATATTTAAAATTGTGCTCTGTGGTCTCATACTTATGTATCCAAACACAGACTATATCATTTTCATAATATGTTATTAAGCATACAGTTTTTTAATTTTTCATCTTTCATAAGACACCAAATTTGGATTTTAGACTCAAAGATTTTGAAATGATTTCCATTTTTGCTGTGATATAATGATGTGCAGAAATTAACTACAGAAAAAATATTTTTGAGCAATATACAGTGTTTCAGATCCTATGTTGAGCATTGGGAAGCCAAAATTAAATAATACACTGTCTTCCATTAAGGAGCTCATAGCATAAATGAGGAAACAGGAAAACATATATAATTATACTACTGTGATACATTCACAGTAATAAAATACAAAAATGGTAGAGAGAAGCCAGGGACTGACTCTTTGGGGAATGGCCAGGAAGGAACTAATACCCAAGCAGAATTTTGAACAGGCCAGTGTTTAACGCAAGAGCAAATGCAAAGGAGAGAAGGTACCATGCGAAGCACAGCGTGCTCAAGGAACTATAAATAATTTCATCTAACTGGAGAGTTAGGTTATAAAAAGTAAAGAAACCTGTAATCCCAGCAGATTGGGAGGCAGAGGCAAGAGGATTGCAAGTTTGAGACCAGAGGTAGTCTGCGTAAGTTAGCAAGACCCTGTCTCAAAAAGTAAAAAATGGGCTGGGATGCAGCTCAGTGGTCTAGCACTTGCAGAGCATGCAAGCACGAGGGTCTGGGTCCAACCCCCAATACCACAAAAAAAAAAAAAAAGTAAAGAAAGACATGGAATGAGGCTGGACAAATGGACAAGGGCCAGATAAGGAAAAGCCTTTTATGACAAAATGAGAAGCTTAGTTTTTATACTACAGGTTATTGGAGGACAAAAACAGTTTGGAAGAGGAATAATGGAAGTCAGACTGGTGTTCTGATATACCCATTTTTTGTAGAAAGGTACAAAACAGAGTTGGAAGAACAAACCCCAAAGACAGGCAAATAAGGGAGCAGCTTTTTATAGTGTAGGTGTTATATGTAAAGCACTGGAATGAAAGCCTCAACAATGAAAAGAGATAAGGTCAAATAAGTAAACAGATGCCTCTTGAAAATAATCACAAATTATTTAGGTAGACTGTTACCTTTCTCCTGCATGACAAGTGGTTATGAGCCCAATTTTCTTTATAGTCAACTGCTGACCAAAGTCATCCTTAAAAACTTGACATTCAACATGATTTGTCCTTTTTGATAAATGTTATATGGAGCCCAGACAGTCACATGTCAAAATTGATAAGTGAGGCAACAGCAGGGAATGCAGTCCTACTTATAACTTCTAACGATGCAGCTGCCCACGCTTGGCTCCTTCTTACCTCTAGGATGGTTCTGTCTCCCTCCAAGACTTTTCTATTCCTGCCCAAATAGCCCCTAAACACATTGACGCCATGCCTACCAATGTGAGATATTTGTTCCAAACTAAACTACAAGTATGTTGTTGTTGTTGTTAGGTGCCATCGAGTCAGTATCCTACTCACAGCGACCCTACATACAATAGGGGAAACACTATTGTCAGTGCTTCTCTGCTGTTCATAGGGTTTTCAATGGTGGATTGATTTTGGGGAGTGGGTTGCCAGGTCCATCTCCCAAGCCAGCAGCATCTAGTGTTCCCAGGCAGTCTCCCATCCAAGTACTAAATAAGCCTGACCCTGCTTAGCTTCCAAGATCTGATGAGATATTGGATGCCACAGAGCTACGGCTAATCTACAAGTATGTTGTTGTTGTTGTTGTTAGGTGCCGTCGAGTCAGTATCTGACTCATAGCGACCCTCATAGGGTTTTCAATGGCTGACTGTTTTGGGATTGCCTTGGGAGTGGATTGCCAGGTCCTTCTCCCATTTTTGTGATGCTGGGAATTGGGACCTCAGAGACTGCAGTGCAGCTCTCTACCAACTGAGCTAAATCCCAGCCCCAATCTACAAGTATAGGAGGAGGATAAAGAGGCTAGTTTCATTAAGCTGTTTTCACAACTGACAGGTTCCAGTAGCTTTAAAAGGGAAAGCATGAACTTAACCAATTCTCTGTAGGCATTTAGCAAAATAGATAGTAAATTCTATTAAACAGAAATGCTAGAGGGATTACAGTGAAGCATACTTCAAATCATAAAATGTTCATTACCTCATGTGTGGAAGGTGTCTGAGGAATAAAGAACCACTTTTTGATTAAAAGAACTTAGTTCCAAACAAAAGAGTGGCAGGTATTTTAAAATTAAATACATAAGAAGGCACTTAAACTTCATCTTCTTTTGTGAAGGAATGCAATAAAAGTCTCGAAGGACTGCCTGGTACTAATGAGAAGTCCACAGTGCATCTGTACCATAAGCTTTTCATTTTTCTTCTATTTGCAAATGGGATTGTTGTTATCTATGTATGTGAATACATTGCTAGCAAGACCAGGAAGGAATGAACTCCAATCTCAACAATGCAACAGTGGGACTTAGGTCTACGTACTGTGTGCTCATTAACAAAACTTCTATTCACAGTGGAAACACAAAATGAACATTTTGAACATTTTCTTTAAATGAGAAGTTAGGAACAGTTAGACAAACTCTAATTGCAGAAGTCTTACTTCCCTTGCTTCTCATTGCGACACCATCCTGCCTTACTGTAGGAAGCCATATTTTTTAAGATTAAATTGATTTTTTTTCCTAGAAAGTAAACAATGATTTAACTAAAATTTCCTTTGCTTTCCAGCCTACAGCAGTGAATGACAAGGTTTTCTCTTAAACACATAAGTTTTCAACAGTTGTTATAGCCCTGGTAATGTTCTCAAACTCCTGACTTTTATCGGCTGCAGATATTTCCCCTTTCCACAGTATAAAGCAAAATTTTCATTGAGTTTTTAAAGTCTTTCCTTTGATACAGTCTTCACATCTTCCTGCTGAGATTATTTCAAGACCTAATAGATTCCATCATTACAAGAAAAATTTCTAGTACTCAAATTGGCTTTTACTTTGTTGAGTTTCATCCAGTTTTTCCTCTCGATTGCTCATTATAGAAGTAAATTGCATAATCTCTGCATTTTGGCCAGGAGCACTCAGACAGAGTGACTTCCTGCAGTGCTGGATACCAGTGGCCTTGCCAAGATGGAAGAATCTGAGCTGTTTAGTGCTGGTATACATTCAAGAGGGAGTGTGGGGGAGGGGGCAGAGAGAGAAAAAGAATTGTTTCTGGATTTCCATGTGTACATAACCTACTGTCTCTCTATATTACCTTTGTTTCTTGTCCCGTTTATAAAGTCATGTCACCAGTGCTTGCACAGATCTTTTCCTATGCACACATACTTCTCCTAGAGTTTAAAAATACTGAGTTAAATTTGGATACACCTATTAGTAGTGGGAGACAAATAGAAGAGTGCTTCAGTGTTACAGTAAGTCATGCATCTTCTTTTGTTTTTAAAAATGGTATGCCTAATGTTTAGATCCAGATACTTAAAGGCTGATTTTTAAGAGTTCTGTTGGAATTATGCATTCATACAAAAATATTTATTCTTTTACATCATGTAAGGCAATCTTAGGAAAGAAATACAGTCTCTTCTCTCAGTGAGTTAACATGTTATTCATTGTTGTGTTGTTGTTGTTAGGTGCCATCGAGTCGGTATCCGACTCATAACCACCCTCATAGGGTTTTCAGTGGCTGACTGTTTCGGGATTGCCTTGGGAGTGGACTGCCAGGCCCTTCTCCCATTTTTGCGGTGCTGGGAATTGAACTCGGGACCTCAGAGACTGCAGCGCACTGCTCTACCAACTGAGCTAAATCCCAGCCCCATGTTATTCATTAGAAGTGCACAAATAACAGCCATCCATTTTCCTTGGGAAATACCTATCATTAGATCAAAAGAAAAGACAGTATTTTTCTGACTCTACCCTCTTCTCCAGTTTTTTTGGGGGATTCCTCAAGTCACCCCTCAAAATCCTATCAGAAGATTCTGAAATGCTCAGGGTATGTCTCAAATGTGTTCTCAGACTGCCTTGTTGCTACTTCATAAAACCTGAAATTTTCCTTTCTTCTGACTTCAACTGGGCTGATCCTAGCCTCCTCTGGATCTAATATGCTTGTGTCTACTCAGTTTTCCTCTATCCGTGTCTGAGAGACTCATACAGATTGCCCAGATCACTGCATACACACCCCAACAGTGTGTTCAGACAGTTATCTCAAGGAGAAAAAGCAACCTGGGCCTGACTTTATGTTTCCAGTGTCATAAGGAGATAAAGTGGATTTTTTTAAATTGTTCTCTATTATATTTTTCAGGAAATGACCTAAGACTCTATGGCAGGTCTAAAATAGTCTGGGTAAGCAATACTTTGCTATGATGGCAACTTTCCTTCAAACAAAGGTGCACCGAACACCCATCTGCCCGACACTCAGTTCTAGAGAAAGAGCATTACCACGACCTGTAACACTGTGCATACCTCTCCCTGACCCTCTCCTCACCTTCCCCAATGGAAGTAACCACAATCTTGAATTTTGTGTTGATCAGTATCTTTATCTTTATAAATGTACCACTACTGGCTCCATAAAATATGTTCCTTACCTATGCATGTTTATATACATGTAACCATGCTGAATGTGTGCTTCTGAAACCGTTTTCCTCAAAATTATGAGCCTAGTTCCTAGTTCATCTTGGTTGTTAATGTGTAGCTGTAATTGACTCATATATGGACTTAACATTTATAAAAATGACAGCGTACATAGGTATTCACTCTGTGAGCACTGCAGTAATCTAGCTTTGTAATACTCTTATGAATTCTCTGTTACATATAGACAGGGGCATATGAGGAGAGATTGGAGTCAGGGATCCTGGGCATAAGATATGTACATATTAATATGCAAAGCAGTGAACGCTTGAGCTGGTTCTAACTCTCACTAACAGGGTGATGTATCCTGGTGATATTCCAGGTGCATCACATTTTCAAAAATACTTGACATCATCAGACAGAATATTCTCCAAACTTTTCATTTTCTCCAGTTGATTATAAATTATATCATGTTGTGGTTTGAAATCTTAAGTCACTTGATAATTAATGAGTTGAGCATCTTCTCATGTGTTTATTGGCTTATTTAGTTTTCTTCTTCCTTATAATCCCACATCAAGTCTTTTGCTCTTTTCTATAATAATCATTTTTCATTTAGAGATTTTTGTATTTTCTCTTTTTTGTATTATCCATTTTTATTGGTGTATATTAATTCTACAGAATAATGTGTTTCATTATGAAATTTTCGTGCATGTATAGAATGATCTTAATCATATTCATCATAGAATCAACATTTTATTCATGTTGCAAGTATCATTTCCTAGTTTGTGACTTGCCTTTTCACTTTTTTATGTGATCTCTGATAAATAAGTGTTCCTAATTTTAATACAATAAAAGTACTATTTTTTCTCTACTGTTTATGATTCTTCTATCTAGTTTAAGAAGCCCTTCCTGACAAATAAAGAATAATAGTTGTTTTTGTCCTAAAATTTTAAAAATATTTTTGCCTTTTACTTTACTTTTTAATCAATGCAAGATTCATTTCTTTTATCATAGTTAGACTTGGGGATCTAAATTTACTTATTTGTAATATGTATATCGCCTGCAGCTATACCACCAATCCTGTCAGCTCCTGCTTAGGCAGAGTCAGGCCCAGTTAGGACTTGGATGGGGGACTGCCTGGGAACACTGGGTGCTATAGACTTGGAAGAAGGACCTAGCAATCCACTCGCCAAAACAATCAGGCATTGAAAACCCTATGAATAGCAGAGAAACACTGAGGATAGTACCAGGCATGGCACAGTGTCAGAGAGTGTTTCATTTGTTGTACATAGGGTAGCTGAGTCAGTCCCGACTTAATGGCACCTAACAACAATGTGTATACCATATCTTCTCACTACTACTTGTTGAAAGTCCTCTTCTCGCCTGATATATAATCACAACTCCATCATAAATCAAGTTTCTATATATGTGTCTGTCTGTTTCTGGTCTTTCTAATCTGTTCCATTGGTCATTTTGCCAAACTCTGTGCCATACTACACCATCTTAAACTGTTTTATACCTTTATGAAAAGTCTTGATAGCTGCCTGGATAATCCTCTTACTTCATTCTTCTTTATACAAGTATTTTCTCTATTCTGTGTCTTTTGCTAGCTCATGTAAGTTTTTTAATTAGCTTTGCACGTCCATGGTGGCAGTATGGGGATTTTGAATCTGAATATCAATTTGGGAAGAATTTTCTATTTATCCCATTGTTCTTCTAATTTTGAACATTAGCTCTCATTTTCCCTAGGACTTCTTTAATATTTGTCAATAGATTTTATAATTTTCTCCATAAAGTGCTTATATATCTTTTTATTGGCTTCATTCCTAAGCAGTGCATATTACTATCTTATGTAGTATCTAGGAGCACAGACTCTTGAATCCCAGATTTAGTAATTACTGGCTTTTTTCCCTAGCTTTACCTGGGAGAATCACTTAGCCTCTTTGTGCCTCAGTTTTCTCACATGTAACTTGGAGGTATTTATATACCAACCCCTTATAATTGTTACGACAAATGCAGTTAGCTATTCTTCCCTCCTATCTCAGACACAGGGCTGGGGTTTAGTTCAGTTGGTAGAGCACAGCTCTGCACTCTCTGAGGCCCTCAATTTGATCCCCACCACCACACAAACAGGAGAAGGATGTGGCAATCCACTACTGAAGCAATCCTGAACCTGACATTGAAAACCCTGTGAGGGTCTCTATAAGTCAGACCCAACTCAAATGCACCTAACATTTCAAGCACATCCTGAGTCCAAGATCACACAAAACCAAGTAATAATTTCTACCTTCCTTAGCCTGAAGGGGCAGAGCTGCTACTTTATATGCCACGCAGAATAACTCTTAACCCACTGCAAACAATGTTAAACCAAATAATAAGGTTAAACATTTCCTCCTCAGTCCAAAAGGGCAAAGCTGCTGATTTCACTCGAGGGCCCATGACACCCTGGCTAGAACATCGGTAAAAACTACAAAAAACAAAAGTCCAGGTCTCTCTTAACAGTGCATCTTCTTACAACTATTAAAAGTTTACCTGACCAATGCTAGT
>VMDO01023440.1:0-31612 GCA_007922755.1 Pedetes capensis | reverse complement strand
GCATTAACTGAACTATACCCTAGCCTGACCCTGGCCCTTTTGAAAGAACTACAGTGAAGTCACATGTGAATTGAGTCACCCGCCTGTCCTCTTAAACACATATACTGCATACCTGGGGGGCTTTACCTTCAACTCATTCTCCCGTATTTGTTGGCCTAAGCCTAGCATCATATGCCTGTGAGTCACAGCTGCAATTATAGGAAGAGGGGAGAGAGGAAAAGGGGAGAGGCTTGTTAGTTTCTCAGTATTTGAGAAATTATGCCTCATTTTTTTGTTTGGTGCTGGGGGTGCTGAGCCCAGGGCTTCATGCATACTTTGCAAGTGCTCTACCACTGGGCTGCACCCCAGCCCTTTTTTTCCTTTTTATCTTGAGACAGGGTCTTACTAACTGGCACAGGCTTCCTCTGGCCTCGAACCTGTGATCCTCCTGTCTTAACCCCCGCAAGTCGCTGGGATTACAGGCATGAGCCACAGTGCCCAGCAATACTTCATTTTTTACTTGGGAAAAAAAGAAAAATGTTGTGCTGAGAGACTTGTTCATTGCTGCACAATGGAAGCTACCATAAGCCTAACTTGTTCTATCAGCTCCACACACACAGAAGCTGAAGGGGGCACCTCACCTAAACATCCTTAGGTCCAGGGAACACTTCTCCAGGCCACCTCCCCTGACTATAACAAGTCAAGGGCCCTTTGTTGACAGTTTGCTTCCTCCAGAACTGTACCGACTCAATAAATGTTCGCTTAACACATTGAAGCCTGCAGTAGTAGCACTGTGGCATCCAATCCCATCAGATCTTGGAAGCTAAGCAGGGTTGGACCTGGTTAGTACTTGGATGGGAGGCCACCTGGGAACACCAGGTGCTGCAGGCTTGGGAGAAGGTTGTGGCAACCCACTCCCAAAAAACAAGCAGCCATTGATAACCTGAATAGCTAGAGAAGCACCAACAATAGTGTTTTGTCTGTTGTACATAGGGTCGCTGTGAGTCAGACATCTACTCGATGGCACCTAACAGCAACAACTAACATATTGACCCAAGATGGTACAGTTGGCCCTGGGTTAAGGGAAGGTATAAAAATAAACAAAGCATGGTCCTTGGTTGCTGTAGGTTCACAATCCAGGGATAGACATGGAGATGACTATTAGTCACAAGATGGTAGTGTGTGTCATCAAAGAGGAAGGAAGTGCTGTGGAAGTACAGGGAGTGAGAAAAGGGCAGGTGGGGGAGGTGCCAAGAAAACTGGATGCCAGGCAATGGGAGGAAGAGGAACAGAGCTGGGCAGGCACTGGCTGTATGTGATAAATTTGAAGGAGCATCTTGCTGCAAGAAAAGAGAATGGGCAGGAGGGGCTGGAGCCTGCAGTCATTCAGGAAGCTCTGCGGACCCATCAGAGGGGTCCCCAGGTATCTGATTTGGAGCATCGAGCCAGGTATCTGATTTGTGTTCAGGACAAGGAGGTGAAGAGAATGGATTGGAGTAGGGGTAGCACTGTTAAGAGACTGTTGTCATGGTTCATTGGATAAATGATAAGGCTTGACTGAGGGCAGTGGAAATGTAAAGGACATTACTGTAGAATGATTTGTACTCTAAGGCCAATCTGAATTTATAATGGAGATCAACTTACCCAACCACTGGAATGATTGGGTCAGCTGGCAGAACACAACTTTTAAAACTGGAAAGTGTTAGTAATCAAAGTGCTAGTGAAAATGGAGTCAGGGCAAAAGGGGTTAGATGGCCTGAAAGGACCATTTACTCAATCTGTAGCAGGTTCTGCATAGCACTAATAATAAAGCATGGTCTCCAGTGAGATGTTACTCTCCTCCAGAGAGACATGACCTACCACAGAGGGAGGGCCTGGTCCCCTGGCTGGCACTGGAGAGAACCTGACTAGCATGTTTCAGTTACAAGAAAGGGAACTCACTCAAAGTTGAGCAAATAAAATGAGAAATAATTATAAGGGAAGGGAATGTGCCATAACCAAAGCTATAAGGCAATGCTTCAAACCCAAGGAAAATTGGGTTCAGGTGTGTGTGCTGGTTCAATATGTTAAAATTTAGAGAGTTTGGGTTCATCTTGGCTTGGGGTTTAAATCTTGTATGAAGCTAGTAGGGCTTCAAAATGAACCCAAACCCTGAATCTGTTCAAGCACCCAGTTCAAGCATTTAAAAAATTTTTTTGAACCCAAACCCAGTGAAAAATTGGGTTTGGGTTGAGCTTTTAACTTTTTTTGTAGCATTAGCTATTTTATTACACATAAACATTGAAAAAGAAATTGAAAAAAAACTTGTTCATCTATCTACATATAGGACTAAAATTTTAAATGCAAACCGAACCCAAACTCTCTATATTTTAACCTGCATCTGAACCTGAACCCAATCTTTTGTGGGTTTAAAGCCCTTGCCACTTCCTTCTTCCTCTCCCTCTATGCTCAGTGAGAATTTTTTCTTCCCACTAACATGCAGGCCCTTCTGTACCCATGCACTTGCATGGCCCCAATTACAACTGCTCCAAAATGGTGGCCTTGACACTTAGTCTTTCCAGCCTCCTAGTTTTGCTCTCTACAGCTGACCCTGTTTCTGTGTAGCAAGTGCTAATGCCCAGAAGAGAGGATCCATTGGCGAGCCTGGGGAAGGTGTCTTCCCTAATCTATACAGGATGAAGATGTGATATGACAAATACTTTGAGAGGAAAAAAAAATAGTAACTGATGGATAACTTCAGAGTTCATGTTAAATCAGTGTGTTAGTACATGCTCCTGTATAACAAAGTGTCCAAACATGTAGCAGCTTAAAATAAGCAGCATTTATTATCTCAGTTCCATTGGTTGGGGACCCAGGAACAGCTTACGTGGGGTGTTTCTGCCTCAGCATCTCTTGTGAGGTTACAGTGGAGTTAGTCCATAGGCCTGCAGCCATATGAAGGATGGGCCAGGGGAGGATGTGCTCCCAATATTACCTGTATGTTGTCAGGTGGTCAGCAGGAAACCTAAGTTCCTGATTAACTATTGGCTGGAGACCTCAGTTCCCTATCCCCTGGGCCTGTCCATAGACTGAATGTCCAGCTTCCCCCAGAGCCAGTGATGTGATCAGAGAACACCCAGGTGACCTTTAAACCCTAACCTCAGAAACAACATACAATCCTTTTGCCCTACTCTTGATCACACAGACCAACCCAGGTACACTGTGGGAGGGAGTATGCACGGGTAAGAATACCGGGAGGTGAGGCTTATTGGGGCCATCCGAAAAGTTACCACATTCAGTCAAACATGTTTATTTTGTGATCCCAGGGACTCAGGAGGCAGAGGCAGGAGGATCACAAGTTTGAGGCTAGAAGCAGCCTGCATAAGTTAACCAGACCTTGTCGCAAGATAAAACATAAAAAAGGGGTGGGGGGTGCAGCTCAGTAGTAGAGCACTTGCAACGTATGCCCAACACCCTCGATTGAGCCCACTCCCATCTGTACCACAAAACAAACATTTATTTAATGTCTACTATGTGCCAGGTGCTGGGAGCTGGGCGCTCTATGACACAGTTTGTGCCTTCAAAGAGCTCATACAGAACAATACCATGTGTTCACTGAACCTCAGTTATTACTGTTCACCTTCCACACTGCTACCACATTTATCCACATGAATTCAAATCTATTCAGGTATCCCTTACTGAGTCCTTTGTCTAGACTTTTTTGTTTGAAAAAGTTTAAATCACCACCACAGTAAGAAATACACCTTATATTACAAACCAGCAACTGTGCACATAGACACATTGACAGGTGGAGCAAATTTTACAGTAATTTACACATCACTACCTCTCATGTGGGCTGGGATTTAGTTCAGTGGGTAGAGCGTTGTGCTGCAGTCTCTGAGGTCCTGAGTTCAATTCCCAGCACCGCAAAAATGGGAGAAGGGCCTGGCAACCCACTCCCAAGGCAATCCTGAAACAGTCAGCCATTGAAAACCCTATGAGGGTCGCTATGAGTCGGATACCAACTCGATGGCACCTAACAGCAACAACCTCTCATGTAGTCTGATATTTCTATTCTAGGCTATGTTATTGTTGTTGTTGTTGTTGTTGTTGTTTTGAGACAGGGTCTTGACAGATGGGCCCAGGCTGGCCTGGTACTCTATGTAGCTCAAGCTGGCCTTGAACTCATGATCCTCCTGTCTACGCTTCCCACATGCTGGGATTACAGGCCTGCACCACCATGCCCCGCCATTTCATTTTTTATAAGGACTGGTCAAGGTCTTATGAATTTCACAACCTTTCACATTGTGACTTAGTTGCTGAGGGTATAGCTCAGTGGTAAGGCTCTTGCCTAGGGTTCAAATATTTCCTGGGTTTCATATTCAGCACTGCAAAACAAAACAAAACAAGATACCAAAACCACATTGTGACCTACCATGTGGAAAGCAGCAGCCCACCTACACCTACACCTACCACCACCTACAAAGCCCTTCACCATCTATGGTGGGGAGTTCCCCCTCATTTATGTTTAGGGCACTATGCCTATGCCTTCCTTGGTGCCTCTACCCGGAGCTCATCCTTACTCATCCTTGAAAACCCATCTTTGGGAGGGGTATGTGAGTGGGGTAGAGTGGAGGTGCATGTCTATAAGCAACAGAGGCAGGAGGATCAGGAGTTGGGAGGCCAGAGGCAGCCTGTGCAATTTAGCCAGATGTTGTCTCAAAAAATAGAAAGGGGCTGGGGGTGCAGCTTAGTGGTAGAGCGCTTGCAAAGTATATGCAAATCCCTGGTTTCAGCCCCCAAATGCAAAACAAAAACAAAGACACTCTACCTCCAACCCATCCCTTGGCCCCCTGTTCCGTCTACCACTCCCAGAGCATTTCACCCTCCCTGGGTGAGGACAGCCTGGTGCCTCCTCTAACCCTACTCTAGGGCCCTTTCCCCAAAGCCAGCAACATTTTTTCCTTGAATCACTGTAATAACGTTTACGAGGACATTGAGCAAATTGTTGTTAGGTGCCGTCAAGTCGGTATCCGACTCATAGCGACCCTCATAGGGTTTTCAATGGCTGACTGTTTCAGGATTGCCTTGGGAGTGGATTACCAGGTCCTTCTCGCATTTTTGCGGTGCTGGGAATTGAACTCAGGACCTCAGAGACTGCAGCACAGTGCTCTATCAACTGAGCTAAATTCCAGCCCGCTTGAGCAAATTAGCATCACACAAATGACTGCGCTGCAGATAAGCAGGGCGCAGAGCAGCATTGGGGACGTGTTGCCCCAGGTTTCCGGTCTATGGAGCTACGTGCCTCGGTTAGAGGATGCCTCCCTCCTGGTGCGGTGGCTCCTGCCCTATTACAGGTATCCTTCGCCCGGAACTTGCCTCCCAGATTCTTTGCTGCTGTTCTGCCTTTTGTTTTTCCTAGCTTTCTCATCTGTGGTGATGGGGACAGTCTAATGAGAAATGGGGCTTTAGGAAGCATGGAGAGTCCTCTGTTTGCACCCGCCCAGCAGGGAGTTTCTTTCTGAAGGGGTAGGGAAAGAGGGTTTTGAGGTTTTTGAATATTTGCTTCTAAGTATCTAAGGGAGAGATTTGGTTTGCCCACATTTGCACTATTTTTGCAAGCTAGCAACCTGATAAAATATTTTCTGGTTGGTTTTACGTGTATGTGGTTTCTATTTTTAAGGGGGAGAAGAATTTACAACTTGGAGAAATTGTACTGAAATATGACGGCTGTTTAAAAAAAAAATGCTGTTAACTTCAGGGATGAAGCTAATATAATTCCCAGCCACACCCACTGTGGAGTCACCAATTGATTATGCTGTGAACTATAACCATAAAAGAAAAAAAATTTTAGACACAAACAAAAGCAATTTAAGTATTCCTTCTCTAATATTCTCACTTCTGCATTTGTCAACAGCTGTGTAACTGCCAAAAGATATGCTTACTTGGTTGTGGTGCATGCAGATTTGGGGGAGGGGTGGAGGTCTGCACAGATGTAAACAGATCATTGGAGTGTAATAAATGGGATAACAGAGGTGTGTAGGTGTCAGATGTATAGAAAAAGGAGTCATTTGTTCTTTTCAAGCAGTGTTTTTCAAATGCAGGTCACTTCCCTTGGTGGATCGTGAAACCCTTTTGTGAGTAGCTGAGCACTTGTAAAAATGAGATAACATAGAATGAAATATATCCAGTTGTGTCTTCCAATGTAAATTTGGAGATTGTTTCCTAAAACCTTCAGTTTGGTTATATATCTATTTCATTGAAGCATGAGATCTATGGCCTGGGATTGAGTCTTAGCAAGGATGTTTAAAGGCTAATGATCTGGAGGATGAAGGAAGGCTCCCCAGGAGAGGTGGCATTTGCGCTGGGAGAATGGTACACTTGCCCCAGAGGAAGAAGAGCATTTCAGGTGAAGGAAAAGGGTCTGCCTAAGTTGGACCATTTATTGAGAGGCAGGATGTTCATGATTTGTGGGCAGGGTACTAGGAGAGATAAGGCTGAAAGTGCTCCTGGAAGACAAGAGGAGCCAGTTAATGAACGAGTTGAAAGTAGCATTTGAGCTGGGCATGTAATGCAGAGGTAGAGTATGTGCTTAGCATTTATGAGGGCCTGAGTTCAATCCTCAACACCAAAACAGTAAAATTAAATTTAAAAAGAAAGCACATATGTCAAGACTTGGTTCTCCCCATAAATTCCCATTCTCTGATTGGTCTTGGGAATTTGTATTTTACTTTATTTTGTGGTGCTGGGGACTAACCCCAGGCACTCCTGCATCCTAACCATGCACCCCACCAGTGAGCTACACTGCAGCCAGGAAACCTGTATTTTTAACAATTTTTTCGAGGCAGTGATGTGCTGATTGAGGTTTGACACAACCAGTTTTGAGATTTAAAAAGGTGACTTTTTAAATTTTTTGTTAATTTTTTTAATTTAGGGGATGAACCCAGGGGCCTTGCACATACTCTGGAAGTGCTCTATCACTAGGCTGCACCCCCGGCTCATTTTTTATTTTTTCATTTTGAGACAGGGTCTTGCTAAGTTACTGATGCTGCCTGTGGCCTGGAACTCGCCATTCTTCTTTCTGAGACACCTGAGTCATTGGAATTAGAAGCTTGTGTCACTGTACCTGGCTAGAAAGGTGAATTTTGTAGTTATTTAGACAAAGATGGATGGGAGGCCAAGCAAAAGATGAAGACCTGAATGTAGGTGGAGAAGAAGTACAGGATTTGGGGGAGGTTTGGGAGGTGGGATCTCTGGTTTGAGGGAGAGTAGAACTATCAAGGGAGGTAGTCTAGAAGAAAGGTATGTGCTACAAACAGAAAGCAAATTCAGAAAAGAAGATAATGAATTGAGTTTTTGTGCATGCCTGTAGTGGGAAAGGAATAATGCCTTAAGTTTTTACCAAGTCCATACAAATGAACTATTCTTCCAGAACATCCATGTCCTTTCCTCTGTCAATCTCTGAACAACCTCCTGATTGTCTTAGACCTGATTCAAGTTAACTTAACTCACAAGGGATTGAAAATACAACCAACTGGTAATTTATTTGTAAAATCCATAGGAGGAGAGATGTATAAGCATTTTGTGATATAAGAGTATTAGTATTTGTATCTTTGTTCATGATATCACCTTTACAATATTAGGGAACCTGTGAAATGGAACTAGTAATTGGAAAATTTAGAAACAAATTGTATGGTCAAAGGATTATTTCATGTGGGCTTAGTATCTACTTAGTTCCTTATTTTCATCTTATATTTACAAATAATCTACTAGAGTGGTTCCTTCAGCTGTCTTAGTTCTTGTTGCTGCTGCTAGGTGCTGTCAAGTGATGTCTGACTCATAGCGACCCTCATAGGGTTTTCAATGGCTGTTTTGAGATTGCTTTGGGAGTGGATTGCCACATCCTTCTACCATTTTTGTGGTGTTGAGAATAGAACTTGGGACCTCAGAGACTGCAGAGCGGCACTCTACCGACTGAGCTAAATCCCACCCATTTTAGCTCTTAGTAGTTTCATTTCCATTTCTTGAGCAAGCCCCTTTACATGGATATCCTACCTTATAGGCTGATTTTCTTACAAAGCAGCACCCTAAAGCCCACCAATGTCATCTCCATTCTGCTTCCCCTGCAGTCCCTTGTCCTTTTGGGTGTGTGGACTGGAAGGAATGCCTGGCTTAGGAAAGAAAAGGCATTCTGGCAGAACACGGGCAAGGGAGCTAGTGAGTGACTCAGCCTAGCTGCCTTCCAGCAGCTTGTGGTGCCCTCCTAACCTGACTGCTTTCCTCCCCCTCACTTTCTCTGTGGGGAAACTGGCTGGATGTGTAAGACAGGAAGGCCAGTGGGAGTGCTGAATGCTTTTTTTTTTTTCTTCCTTTTTTAACAGCTCTGCTGTGTTGTATTAACTTCTTCTCCTTGTACTGGAAGTTTGTAGGAGTTCTGACTTAAAAAAAAAAATCAGCTTGTCAAGGAAAATAACCAGCTTGAAATATGTCATGACTAAAATAGCCTTAGCCTCTACCAAGATGATTCAAAGATAAATTGTTTATAGTCGTATATCAAACAAAATAATAATGTAGGCAAGATACTGAAAACATTTACACTCCAATAAATTATTTATCATTACTTTGAAAATAATTCCACTTTTTTTTTTTTGTCTTTTTCTTTTTTTGGTGCTAGGGTTTGAACCCAGGACCTTGAGCATGCTAAGTACATGCTCTACTACCGAGCCACTTTTCCAGCCCTCCACATTACTACTACTGCTCAGTTGGTAGAGAGCTGCTCTGTGCTCTCTGAGGCCCTGGGTTTGATCTCCAGCACTACAAAAATGAGAGAAGGACCTGGCAGTCCACTCGTGATATGATCCCAAAGCAATCTGCCATTGAAAACCCTATGACTAGCAGAGAAGCACTGACATAGTGCCAGGGATGGCACAGCATCAGGGAGTGTTTCATTCTGTTGTATATAGGGGTCACTATGAGTCGGACCTGAGTGGATGACACCTAGCAACAAGCACTATTTATTATTCTTGTTCTAATTCTTTTTCTTATTCTTGGTTTTTTGAGACAAAATCTCACTGTTGTTCTGGCTGATCTGGAACTCACTATGTAACCCAGACTGACTTCAAACTCTTGATCCTTCTGTCTTAGCTTCCTGAGTGCTGGGATTACAGGCATGCACCATCATGTCTGGCTCCACATAACTTTTGTTTTTTTCTTGGTACTTAGGGGGCTTGAACCCAGGGTCACACACATACTTAACAAGTGCTGTACCACTGAGCTGCACCCCTAACCCCTTTTTCTTATTTTTATCTTGAGACAATGTCTCATTAAGTTACATAGGATGCCTCTGGCCTCAAACTTGCAATCCTCCTCCCTCCACCTCCTGAGTTGCTGTGATTATAAGGCATGAGCCACCATAGGTGGCTCTACATTACTTTTAATGATAGGAATAACCACAACAATAATGGCAACTATTATTGAATATTTACTATATATCAGGCACTAAAACAAGGGTTTTGTATACCTAATGTCATTTGATTCTCACCTACCAACTTCAGATATCTGTACTGTTATCTCTATTTTACAGATGAGGAAACTGAAGTGAGAGAAGTTTAAAAAGTAGGCCAAGATCATATGCCTAAAAGTGGCAATGGTAAAACTAACTGGAGAGAGAGGACTTTAAACCATCAGGCTAAACTGCCTATGATCAGTTGGACAATGGTTTTCTGTGCTTCAGGGAGACTTTACCCTCTTAATATGTTGGTCTCAAGGTAGAGACACACTCCTTTCTTGTTTTCTTATAGATCTTATAGATCTTGTGGATGGGGCTGTTTTTCCTTTATCCCAAAAACATTGCTTGTGAGCTAACTATATATAAAGTACACTGGGAAGCCCTCAGAGAAAACAGAGGCAGTGACTCCATGCCCTTGAGGAACTCCCTATCCAGGGAGACAGAAAAGAGATATATTGGAAGATTTCACTTGGCTCAACCTGACATGTGTCCAAGGCAATATAATAAGCTAAATGTACTGAACTGTCATTATATTTAGCACCCTGCTAAACATTTTATATGCAGTAGTTCCTGAATCCTTAAAATAACTCTCAGAGGTGACTACCATAATTATCCTCATTTTATAGAGGAGGAAGTTGAGGTTATGAAAGGTGAAATGACTTACCCAATGCCACGCACTTGGTGAATGACAAAAGGTGGAATTTGAACTCAGATCAGACTGTTTACATGTAAGCCCCAGAATATAAGTACCTCTAGAGCTACAAATAAAAGCATGCACCTTCCTGATGCACATTGAGAATATTTAATTTTTTTTTCGTAAACATTCTATAGGACACTTCCTAACTCATGTGGTATATTTTGGCATTTCTGTGATGGATACATCTGGCCATGCTTATCACTATTTAATCTCCAGCACTTACAGTCTCATCTTCTGAGAATGGCCAACCACCCAAGAGGAACATTTGGAGGGAGAAAACAGAAAAACAAAAACACTTTTACTTTTTTCCTTGGGGGATGAGCTGTGGAGGGATATACTGGGGATCAAACCCAGGCCCCAGAGCATGCTAGGCCAGTGCTCTACCATCAAGATACATCCTCAGCCCCATTTTCATTTTGAATTGTTATATGGACTTTGGGCCTGTGTTTTTGGAGGCCCAAACACATGCTAGAACATTTCAATTACAAATATATCCTTTTTGCTTGTTTGTTTGTTTGCAGTACTGGGAGTTGAACCCAGGACTCATGCTTGCCTGCTTTGCAAGTGCTGTATCACTGAGCTGCACCGCTAGTATTTTTTTAAAAATTATTATTATTTTTTTGACTATTTGAGACAGGGTTTCATTAAATTACACAGACTGCCTCTAGTCTTACAAGCCTCTTGCCTCTGCCTCCCAAGTCGCTGGGATGACAGGCCTGCGCCACAGCGCCCGGCAATTATTATTATTATTATTATTTTTTAAATCCTGTGTCCAGTTTCCTGTCTTTCTAGGCCAAATTACATGGATAGGAATCATAGGGGTGACCATTTAATTGTATAGAATTAAGTCATTTGCGTATAGCAAAGCCATTTCAAGAACGTTCCTCTTTTAAAAAGTTGCCTAATCTTATTCAGATACCAAATCCTGTCTATTGGCAATAAGGGCTGGGATTTAGCTCAGTTGGTAGAGTGCTGCGCTGCAGTCTCTGAGGTCCTGAGTTCAATTCCCAGCACCACAAAAACGGGAGAAGGACCTGGCAATCCACTCCCAAGGCAATCCTGAAACAGTCAGCCATTGAAAACCCTATGAGGCTCGCTGTGAGTCAGATACTGACTCGATGGCACCTAACAACAACAACAACATGAGTTGAACACGACTCAACAGCACCACCCACCCATTGGCAATACAGTTTAAATACTTACATAAGAAATCATTTCTCTCATTTAAAATGTTAAGTTTTGAAATATGGGGGGGAAATTTAAGAAGTTATTTTTGTTTTGCTGTATTATGACATGATTACAATTTTGGTGGTACCTGGAGAATCTTGAGTGAGATTCTCTCCACTGTTTTCTCAGTATTTTGCATACCCCTCCCCCAGATTTAAAATTAGATGTGACAACTGGCATTCTCAAAGTAGGTCTTCATTAATTAGCGGGTTGTCCCCCTGCCTCTGCCACACCACTGGACTCCTAAGATTTACACTGACACAGCAAGACTGCTTGTTTCCAAGATACTTTTCAGGCCTGACCAAGGGTGAGTTTTGGAATCAACCAGACTCAGATTCTCCCATCACCCTTTATTGGACTGCTAACCTCAGGTGAATTACTTGAAATCATAGGGAGCCTCATCTGTAAAATCAGGATAAGGAAACCTTATTCATGAGGTTGGAGTAGAGGTTCATGTGATAATATGTCTAAACATGTAGCACAATGTCTGGTGGCTCGTCATAAACGTCACCGCTCTTATATTTGGGCATTCTCTATAAAGACTGCAATGTCCTAGGTCTGTATGAGTGTACAAACTGAACTTTGTTAGGTCTTTTTTTTAAAATTAAGTTTAACTTTGAATGATATAGAAACATACATATTTATGAAGTGCAATATGATATTCCAATAAATGTATATATTGCATAATGATCAAATCAGGGTAATGGTAGGTCATCTTTAAAGTCAGATTTCTGCTTTCTTTGGGGTTTTGGCTGACTGGGGAATATATCTTCCTGAAATCCATTAATATTTCATTGGAGCTGTGGAGCAACAGCTGTAAAACTTGCTAGGTGAGCCCTAATTGCAATGAATAATCCATGGAGTCTTTTGAAATGTAATTCTTCGAAATGGGTATTAAATTCCAGCCAATCCAAAGGCACTTTAAAACATGTTTAAAATTTTCCTAAGCCAATTAGAAAACTGGTTGGCCCAACCATCAAATGTAGAAAAATATGGTAATTAATGGAAAGGTGACTGTTCTAGGAAGACTTTGGATGAATTGGAAACAAAATATGTGAGAAAACACTTTGATGATACTATGTGATACTGAATCACCAGATGTATTTTTAAGTCATATTTAAATATAAAACATACATTATGAACGACAGAGTGGCAGTTACTAAAGGAAGATATGGTTTATTTTTGAAAAGATCTTCTGTTGACTGTGATAATATGGTATGCCAGCCTTGACACATTTATTTTGTGGATGTGGTTTAGTTACAGTTTCTTTAAGTAAGCAAGTTAAAGGAGGTGTTTTTTGTTTTGTTTTGTTTTTTTCTTTGGTGGATGCTGGGAATTGAATCCAAGGTGTAAGGCAAGCTAAGCATATACAATATCATTGAGCGCCAGCTCCAACATTAAGGTGTTTACTGCTAGGGGGATACAGAAACTAAACTATTTTATTTATGTAATTTAAATGTAGGGATAATTTTATTTAGAACTCATCAAATACCTGGGGGACTCAGGTTTGAGCATTATCAACAGAGTTTCATTGCTATGTGCAACATAAACTAATTTAAAATATTTTTGGACAGTTTTGAGGCTTACATTTGTATTTTTCAACCTGAATTACGTTCTTGTACAATTTACCTCCCGGAGGACCCCTTTACTGGGGATTGAACCCAGGCATGCCACCACTGAGCTACACCCCTCAATTTATCTTTTACCCATCTCTGCTGTTTATTCAAAATAAAAGAAACCCCCCACTATATTTTGTGGGCATTTGTACTTACCAGACTATAAAAGAATTCTCTTCCACTCCAGGCCATCCTAATTAACATTTATTTAAACGCCTTTGATACTAGATGATTTAGGGAGTCTTGACAATTTGAGATTTAAAACAGGCGGTAATTATACCTGGACCAAAGAGTGTTAAAAGGTTTTGTAGCTTCCTTTTTAAGAATGGCGGTTATTTAACGCATATTCCACAAGCAAGGAGGTAAAAGAGCCACATAAAGAGAAGGCAGTAGGAATTGAATGTTTTGAGTGTGATTTACTCATCTTAGTCACTACTTGTGTTTTGTTGTCCTTTTTAATGTTGAGATACAAGTTTGACAGAGACGATTTCTCACAGTATTTTGGAATAGAAAAGTATATTGCAAAGAAAAGTTTAGTATGTTGGAAAGTTAGAATAAACCAGCTATTTACCAAATAAGTTAAAAGCAATGTTTTCATTTTTTAAAGGCATATGTCAACCGCCCCCTAAAAAAAAAAGACCCCAAAACTACCGTGGCTTCTTTAACTAGAGCTAAACAAATATTGTGCTTTTTGTCTTTAACTCCCAGCCCCACCCTTAGTCAAGCTAAAAGTGGTGTGTGTGTGTGTGTGTGTGTGTGTGTGTGTGTGTGTGTGTACAGGGCGCCTTCGAAGAATTACCTCACATCTTCTAGATCTTTAAAAAAAGCCAAATAAATCTGTTTCGTAAATAACCCCCCAATACATTTCAAAGTTACAAAGAATCCCAAAGGAAACAGGAATTTAACAGCCTTGGAGCTAGATTTTTTTAAAAAAGATTTTTATTTTTTAATTAACAAAAATCCTAATCTCCACATATTTTGTCAGGCGAGAACCGAAGTTTGGAGGTAGAGGAGCAGGCAAGCCGTTTGCCCGGGCGCAGAGCATGAAGGCCGGGCGGGCGCGGGGAGCGGGCGCCCGCCGCCCGGCGCGGGGGTGAGCAAGAGAGAGAGCGGAGCGCGTGTGGCCGGCGCCGCTCGGCCGGGAGCTCCCGCGCCCGCGCCCCGCGCCCTGCGCCCCGCGCCCGCCGCCGCCGCCGCCGCCGCCGCCGCCGCCGCCCCTGGTGCGATGGCGCAGAAACCCCGTTGACAAGGCACTGCTTTTTCATGACGGTGAGTTTCCCTTTGAGTGTATTATAATTTTGTGATAAAAATTTCAAGGAGAAAAAAAAAAAACAACAAAAAAACCTCCTTTCTCTGCTTCTTTCCTTCGGGGAGGGGAGAACCAGGAAGGGAGGGGGGAGATCTGTCTCCAGACAGACAGAAAAGAAAGAGGAGCAAATTAAACAACGAGTTGCCACAACCAGGATATTAGGTTTCAGCCCAGAGAGCTATTGGCTAAGGCTGTTTTTTTTTTTTTGGGGGGGGGGGCTGTGGGTGGGTGATGGTGGTGGTGGGTGGATGTTTAATGGACATGGAGAAAAGGGGAATCGAGTGTTTATGCCTTTCCCAGCGCCGCCGGCCCCGGGAAGACCAAGTTCACTGTCGCGGGCGGGGGCGGCGGGGCCGAGCCGGGGGTGCCTCGGCGGGGTGGGGGCCGGCGCCTTGCTTTCTTTTTCTTTCTTTCTCTTTTTTCTTTTCCGCGGATGCAAATTTCTGGAGCGGGGAGAGGGAGAGCCCGGGAAAGGGGGTGGCGTGGCGGTTGGCGGTGGGGAGGGGAGGGAAGCCTTTTAATGACTCATTGATTGAGCCGGTTTAAAATTAGTTGTGTGCGCGAGTGTGAGTGTGCTTTCCGCCCCCCAGAGCCTCCGGGAGCCGGGAAGGAGGGAGCAGGGCTTGGCGAGGCCGCGAGCAGGGGGCAGGGAGGGCCTGGAGTGACGGCGGCGAGCAAGAGAAATAAGCTTCCCCAATCTCCTCCCCTCGGCTTCCCCCCTCGCGCTTCTGCTCCCTCGGAAGCTCTTGGGTGTGAATCACATTTTCTTTTTTCTCGGCAAAATGGACCCTGCGTCGGGGGTGGGGAGGGAAGAAAGTGGGGAGAGCGGCGGCGGCGGCTGGGACCGGGCTGAGTTCTCCTGGCTCCCTCCTGCCCGCCGCATCTGCAGGCGGCCGCGGCGAGGAAAGCGCGGGGACGAACGGCCGCCCCGGCCCCGCTGCGACCCCCGCGGCGGGCACCTGCCGGCGGGGCTGCCCCTTTGCAGTCCCGTGGCTATGGGGCCCCGAAGCACCGACGAGGACCCGCGGCCGGGCCCGCACGAGCCCCGGCGCCGCGCGGAGCACCCGCGGCCCAGCCAGGCGCCTCCTGCGAGGCCCGCGCCGTGCAGGCGGCGGGAAGAGAAGAGGCTGTGGCGGCGATTTTGTTTTTAATTTTACTTTTTATTTTTTTGGGCAGTGCGCAGCCCGTTGCGGTTCGAGACCCCCTATCCCCCAGTCGCCCCGAATGCGGGGTCTTGGGGGATGGGGTGGCTGGAAGGCGCTAAAATGGCGCTGGGCCTGGCCTGTCGCCAGAGCTGGTGGCGCAGTTGCTCAGCGGGCGCCATCTTCCTTCGCGGCGCGGGCGGAGTCCTCCGTAGAGCTTCGCCGCCCTAGACGCGGGGAAACTCGGGCGAGGGCGAAACGCGCGCCGGGCGCTGAGTTCTGTAGACCCGGCTGAAGCCGCGCAGCCTTCATCCCCACGCCCCCAGACCCAAAAGACCATGTAGGGCGGGGGAGTGGGCTGCTGCGGCGCCTTCCCCATTCCTAGTGGTTTGTGAGTGCAGAAGAGTGGGTGCGGTCGGGTCTCAGGGTTGTTGGGGTCTTGCCCTGACCCCACATCCTCCTGGTCCAAATTGGAGGTGAGGAATGCTGTCCTCTCTCCTATGACCTAAAGCTGGATAGCTTTGTCTTCGCTGGCCGGGTGAGGGCAGGGTGTTGAGGCTTTTCCTTCATCCCCTTCCAGTGAGAGTAGAGTCAAACCAGGGTACAAAGTTGGAATTAAAAAAAGAAAAGAGTCTGCCTGATTTCCAGTAACATGTTCCTCGTGTATATATATTATATATTGTATTGTAAAATGGCCCTGGAAAAACATTTATCTGCTTGTCAGATTGTGTGAAGGCCGTGGGTGCCAGTGATTTGAAACTTCTGATTAGCATGTGTATTATTTCAGATGCTAGTAAATTTAAAAATTTCTGAGAACCCCGATCTGAAAAATCAAGTTCGATTTATAATACCGAGACTTTATTTTTCCTTTTCTAAATAACAAGACTGTTTCATTAAATCATCCGTATAAACATCTTTGGGTAATAGTCCTATATTAGAGGGGGTATGTGGAGGTTTTAACTTTGTTCTAAATTGTTACTGAACGGGAGGAAAAAAGTTTGTAAAGCTCTGATCTCTATAGGAGGCCACAGAGATGGAAAGTAAATAGTTAATTTCTAGTAGATAGAAGTAACATAGTGACACCAGTAGGTGTATCCTTGTGTCTGAACACAGTAGAGAATGTTACAGACATTTCAGTAACATATACCACATATTGAACACTTGCTCAGTGCTAGGCTTTATATAATTCCTGTGTGACAGGTTACACATTTGGAATTTCCTATAACTAGCACTGTAGTACCTGCAACTGTAGCCCTGTGGCATCCGATCCCGTCAGATCTCGGAAGCTAAGCAGGGTCAGGCCTGGTTAGTACCTGGATGGGAGACCGCCTGGGAACACCAGAAGCTGTAGGCTTGGGAGAAGAACCTGGCAACCCCATCCCAAAAATCAATCTGCCATTGAAAACCCTATGAACAGCAGAGAAGCACTGACAGTAGTGTTTCCCCTGTTGTACAGAGGGTCGCTATGAGTCGGATACTGACTGGACGGCACCTAATAACAGCACTGTAGTACTGGCTTTTTTTTTTTTTTTTTAATTGGAGCATGAGAATTGAGGTCCATATAGTTTTGAGCTTCATACAGTTTTACTTCTCACATTCTCAGTATTATTTTTTCCCTTCTAGCGGCCATTTATCAAATTATTGAAATTATTTTCTTATAGATTGATAGTTTAGGCCTCCTAAGACTTTAAAATCTCAGAGGAGAGCCAGGCATGGCTGTAATCACAGAACTAGGGAGGCTGAGGCAGGAGGTTCTCACTTTTGAGGCCAGTCTGCTACATAGCAAGATGATGTCTCAAACTAAAGCCAAGTGCCAGGGTGCATGCCTGTAATCCCAGCGATTTGGGGGGTTAGATAAGAAGATTGTAAATTACAGGCCAGAGGCAGCCTGTGTAAGTTAGACTTTGTCTCAAAATTTTATGTATGGATTTATTTTTATGATACTGAAGGACTTATCCCAGGGCCTTGCATATACTTTGCAAGTGCTCTACCACTGAGCTGTACCCCTAGGGGCGTCCCTGCTTTTTTATCTTGAGACATGGTCTTGCTAAATTTTGCAGGCTACCTGGCCTCAAACTTGTGATTCATCTGTCTCCACCTTCTGAGTCACTGGGTGCACCACTGTCTCAAAATTTTAAAAAAATTCTAAGGCAGCTGGTGGTAGATAGCATTTACCTACTATGCATGAGGCCATGCCCATTTCCCAAAGTGTTGCAAAACAAAACAAAGTCAATCCTAAATAAATAAAATCTCAGTACATTTTTAAAAGTGCACTGTCTCATTTTAGTGAGAAGTTATGGGTTTCTAAGCCGAGGCAGTTTAAGTCTAGTCAAGACAGCTGCCCAACGAAAAACTAACTTCTCTGGAATAAGGATCATGTATTTTTTGTCCTTCCCTTTTTTCTCTATTCACTAGTAAGTTTAGTAATTGTTAGGGAGAGTGATTAAAAACCTAGGTTTTTTGATACAGTTTTAAGAATTATACCATCTCTGCATATGTCCACATTTCTTTCCTCCATCTTTAAAATGTTTGTAAGGGGGTGACTGTTGAATGCCTATGTTCATTCTAGGTCAGTCTAGACTACCGAGTGGGTGGAGTGGGCTCCAGTTTCTTAATGTGTCTTGTGGTTTTTCTCCCCTTGTTTTTCATGGTAAATGCCAAGGTAATTATAATCTTTGACTAAAATCCAATAAAGCTTGAAATAAGGGGAAATCTAAAATTGGTTTACAGGGAAAGAGTAGCTTTATTTTAAGGTAGGCTTTAGTGGAATTTAAAACGGACAAGGTATCTATACTCATGGAATTTACAGCAAGTGGGGAAGATAGAAAATAAGTAAAAGCAAATAAGGTAATTATAAATTAAGAAAATTTATAAGAGGCAGCTGGTAGATCTAAAAGTGTGCTCCTAATGACCCTTTTGGCTGGTAAGGGTCAAGGAGAGTTTGAAGGGGTAATGCGAGCTATGGAACATGAGCTTTTGCTAGCCATGTGAAAAGCTGGGGTAACATTCCAGGTTTGGGGACAAGTGCACAAATGTGGAAGGCAGGGTGTTAGGATAGAGGGAAGGTTCCTTGGAGCAAGGGGAGAATGGAATGACAAGGCCTCTTGTATTGGTGATGGGGGTGGGGGTGTTGTTGTTGTTAGGTGCTGTTGAGTTGGGTCTGACTCCCTGACACTGTGCCATGGCTGGCACTATCATCAGTGCCTCTGTGCTATTCATAGGGTTTTCAGTGGCTAATCATTTTGGAATGGGTTGCCAGGTCCTTCTCCCTATATTAGGACGTAGGAGGATTTTTATATTTTATTCTAATGGCAGTGAGAGGCTATTGAAGCATTTAAATTAGGGCTATGGGTATATTTTGGTTTTGGGTGCTGGGGATTGAAGCCAGGGCCACATGCATGGTAAGCAGCACTCTACCACTGAGCTGTACCCCAGCCCCTGTTTTTGTGGCTTTGTTGGACTGTGTGTGCGTTGTGTGTGTGGTGTGGGGGGAGATGGGGGTGTGTGTATCCCAATCTTAAGACAGTATCTTGCTATATTGCCCAGGCTAGTATCAAACTCTTGGGCACAAGCAGTCTCCTGCTTCAGCTTCTCAAGTGCTGGGACTGTACGTGCATGCCACTGCACTTTGCTCCTCTTTTTGTTTTTAGAGCTCACTAGTTGATATTTGGAGGAAGAGAGGAAAGTTATGGTATTGCAACATTGAGCCCAAGATCAGTGGTATCTTAGGCAAGTAGAAGGGAAGTGTAGATGGAGACCAGAAGATGGTAGGATTCAGATATATTTTGCAGGCAGAATGAGAGAAATTTGCATAATGGGTTGGCTATAGAGGAGATAGAAGAATGAAGGATGCCTTCAGGTTTTTGGCTGGCTGATGGTGCCATTTGCTGGTTAAAAAAAGACTGGAAGAACAGGTGGTGAGGAATAGGTAAGAAGTTCTTGTGGAACCTGTTGCTTTTTAAATATTTGTGAGACATCCGAGTGGAGAGTCAAGTGGGCAGTGAATACTCAAGTTGAGCTGAGAGGCATAGTCTAGACTGGACATAAATGTTGGGAGTCACTAACATGTAGATGGTAGGTCATGGAACTAGCTGAGATCATTTGTGATCACAAAGGCACTAAGAGCAAAGCCCTGAAATGCTTCTACTGGTTAAAGTGAAGGAGATTAAAAAGACTCAGCCATTGAAGTGGGAGGGTATTTTATCCCTTTCAAGAGAGAGTGGTCACCTCTGTTACATGCTGCTGAGAAGTTAACGAGTACAGAGAAATGTCCATTTGGCTTTGGCAACAAGGGTTGGTTTTGACAAGCAGTTTCAGTGGCACATGGGTTGGGAAGCCAGATTGGAATGTGAAGAGGAACAGAAGTGAGGTGAATGCCGTAAAATGAGAAGAGAAATAGTGCAGTCCTAACTGCGGAGAGAGGTGGGCTCAAGGAACGGGGCTTTTTTTTTTTTTTTTTTTTTTTTTTTTTTTTTTTTTTTTTAGTGGGAGGTAGAAGAGCATTTTTAAATAGGTGGAAGATACCTAGCAGAGAAGGAGAGAGTAATGCAGAAAGGAGATAAGACTATCAACAGAGCAGAATTCTTAAGAATGGGAGAAGGGATTCAAAACTTAAGAGGAGGGCTTGCCTCCAGCAGGAGGAAGAAAATTTGTAGCATAGCAGGGGAGAAGACAGAGAATATGGGCCTGAAGGAGAAGGAGGCTTATGAATGGGAGACAGGATACTGGGCTGTACGCTGTGATGGCTTTTGTTTTCTTAGAAAAGGAAGGCAAGGCTAGCACCTTAAAGAAAGAAGAGGTGGTGGCTGTTATCCAGAGCAATGGACTCCTCACCTTGGGTGGCAGGGGAAGGAACTCAGTGGGAAACAAGGTAGGATTGTTGGGCTTGTTGAGTGCCTGGCTGTGACTTGAGGTGAAACCAATCAACAAAGCTAGGTGTGTGGTTTTCTGCCAGCAACATTCAGCTGTTACAGGGTAGCAAAGAGCAAGCAGATGATCAGTTTAACCAAGATTGGGGATTTTCCCTGCAGATGTCACAGGAAGGGAGTCACTAGGGAATTGAAGGGGGTTGCAGGGAGGTGATTTAAGTGATGAAACTGGGAATGTTAGCTCGGTAGCAAAGCAAGATATTGAGGATTATTGTTGTTAGGCACCTTTGACTGGGGTCCCATTCGTACACTCCCTGACACTGTGCCATGCCTGGTACTATGCCAGTGCTTCTCTGCTATTCATAAGGTTTTCAATGGCTGATTGTTTTGGGAGTGGATTGCCATGTCCTTTTCCCATTTTTTCAGTGCTAGGGATTGAACCCAGGGCCTCAGCTCAGAGCAGCACTCTTACCAACTATGCCAAACCCCAGCCTTAAGAATGATGATAGAGGTCATGAATTTGACCATGAAAATCATTATAGTTAAAAATGAGTTAGTGAACTGACCTTAGTGGCACACACCTGTAGTCCAGGCAACTCAGAAGGCCAAGGCAGGAGGATCGCAAATATGAGGCCAGAGGTAGCCTGCATAACTTAAGGAGACCCTGTCTTAGGATAAAATAATTTTTAAGAAAGGGGGCTGGGGATACAGCTAAGTGTTAGATCACTTGCAAAGTATGCGTGACCCCCCTCCGTACAAAAAAAAAAGCTAATGAAATTGTAATGTGTACTATACTAATGCAAGATTATTAATAATAGGGGAAACTGGATGTGGAATGTGTGGGAACTCTACACTGCCCTCCCAGTTTTTCTATAAGTCTACAACTGTTTTAAAAATAATGTGTAAGCTGGGCATGGTGGTGCACACCTGTAATCCCAGGGATTTGGGAGGCCAAGGCAGGACAATCACAAGTTTGACACCAGCGGCAGTCTGTGTAATTTACTGAGACCCTGGCTCAAAACGTTAAAAAATGGACTGAGGGCGCAGCTCAGTGGTCCAACACTTGCAAAGCATGCAAGCTCAAGGCCCTGGGTTCAACACCCCAGTACCACAAAAAATAAATTAATAAAATAAAAATGTCTGTTACAATACTATTTAGTACTGAAAAAACAGTTAATGGGTAGAGAGTTTCAGTGGGAGATAACGAAAAATTTTGGAGCTGGATAGTTGTGTTGATTACACAACAATGTGAATGTAATGCCATTGAACTGTACACTTAAAATGGTTAAAATAGTAAATCTTATGGTATTTTGTTGTTGTTATTGTTAGGTGCCGTCGAGTCGGTATCCAACTCATAGTGACCCTCATAGGGTTTTCAATGGCTGGCTGTTTCAGGATTGTCTTGGGAGTGGATTGCCAGGCCCTTCTCCCATTTTTGTGGTGCTGGGAATTGAACTCAGGATCTCAGAGACTGCAGCGCAGTGCTCTATCCACTGAGCTAAATCCCAGCCCCTATGGTATTTTACTACAGGAAAAATTAACATTTTAAACATTTAGCACTTAAACATTTATGGCAGATACAGATATTTACCTACTCCTATAGAAGGATATCATGTATGGGAGAGTGACAGGTCAACAAAATAAAAAGGAAAACCCTCCACTAGATGGATTGACACAGTGTTTGCAACAATGGGCTTAAATATAAATAAGATTGTGTGCCTGGCACAGAATTGAGGAGTGTTTCATTCTGTTGTACATAGGGTCACTTGAGTCTGGCCCAACTGGACAGCACCTAACAACAACAGCAATTTCCTACAGAAAAAAAGTTGCTTTAGAAACTAAATCTCAAACTACTGAGGCCAAAGAGAAAGTATCCTTCTTATCATTGTACCAAACTTGAGTGTTCTTAATAATCATCTGTAGGCACATTCTGGAGTGGGGCCTGCACATGTTTCCTTGTTTACTGATTTATCCTAAGCCTTTAGCACAGCACGTAAAACAAGCTGAGTATTCAGTAAACATTTGCTGACTGAACACGTAGGGAACTTCTGTAGAGGAAAATGATACCAACCAAAAACAAAACAGTTTTTTGAGATAGGTAGAGATCAGCTATCCCTTATTCTATTAGAGGGATCTGTGAGGACAAAGAACAAGAAAGACTATTTAATGTAGCAGCTGTCACTGGCATTTGACATTCTCATCTTTAGACAAGGTGAGAAAACATCAGATTATGGGGCAGGGAATGAGAGCATTGCAAAAATCATTTGTAAAATATTCCAACAGTGCCAAATGGAAGTAGATAATACTGTCTTTAACTTTTTCTTTCTCCTCAGACTCTGCTATTGTTACTTTTTCACAAGATCTCTGTTCTCCGAATTGGCTACAGAATAAATAACAGTACAGTGAAACAGTAGAGTGAAACAGTAGAGTGAAAAAGTGAGGATGGGTCAATGATGAAAATAGATGTCTACAGTCTTCACTGGAAAGACCCAGGGTAGTCTTGTTAGTCTTGTTAGTCTTCGAGGGAAAAGGTTTTGAGTTTAAGGAGAGAGTCATATTTGTGGGAAGTATTTTAGGTGGGTGGAAATGAGCAAAAGACAGTGCTTGGCCATGATAAGGCAGCATGAGTTACCCAGCATACCAAATCCATCTGCATGGCATCCTTCTCTCTTGATAAATACTCAGTAGTAGAAATGGGAAATACTTAGTGGGGGGGGGGGTTGGCAGGAAGGTGAACGGAGTAATTTAATGAGTGGAGAAGTGAGAGCTGACGGGAAAGGATTGTGCTTTAGCTTCAACCTGGGAGTTTTTCAGTGGTATCTGGCTGGTTGGAGCCAGAGTTCAGACACAGATGTGCCAAGCTGGCCTGCCTGTTTGTAGTGCATTTCAAGAGGGCCGGGGGTAGAGAGAGGTGGTTGTAGACCTAGGTTGAATGGGAAGGTAGAAGAAATGGGGCCTGGGGAGGAGGAATGGGGTTTTGGTTTGGTTTTCCCTCTACTGCGTCTGTCCTTCCATTCAGGAAAAAAATCTTGAGACTTCACTGTGTCAGATCCCCTTATATCCCGGTTCCCCTTAATCTTGACCAACTTTAATTGATAAGGTTTAAAAAAATTTTTTTTGGTTCAATTATAAATTTCTTTTTAATAAAGTTGTAAAATTGAACATTTTGTTTTTGTGGGTTCTTTGGTTCTTTGCAAACACATTAAACACTGTATTGCCTGAAATTAAAGCCCTGAATGTTGGGATGCAAGGGAATAGGGTATGAAAGACGTCGCCTGTCTAGAAGTGGCTTATTTCAGTTTAACCAAAACCCAGGGTGCTTCCTTGAATCAGCAGGAATTAAACTTCATGTCCTGGGCTATATTTGAAACATTCTCATAAGGAAGAAAATAGAGAGAGCAAGAAATATTTGTTGAACTTTTACACTCTTTCATACTATGTTGGCTATTTAATAAATATTATTAAATTCTCACATCTGGCCTAGAGAGTAGTTTTTATACATTATGAAACAGGTTTAGAAAGAATAAATCACTTCCCCAAGGTTACATTACTATGGGACCAGGTTGGATTTGAATATATGATGTAGATCTTGGATTGTGTATTTTGCCATTATTATTAAACTTGTGTATAAATTTAAAAATAACTGCTCAATATCTAAAAAAAATTGAGGTTTTAAAAATTAAACTTAATGAACATAGCCAGCACAGTGGCTTTCCTATAGTCCCAGCTATTGGGGAGGTTGAGGCAGGAGGGTCACATAAACCAAGAAATTGGAGGCCAACCTAGATGACAGCAAAACCCCATCTTAAAAAAGTAAAATAGAATCAAATGAATGACCTTTGTTTTAATAAGAATAAGTAGGATTTTTTTTCGCTACTTTTTTTTTTTTTTTCAGTTACTGTAGGGTGAAATCCAAGGTCTCAAACATGCTAGGCAAGTGCTCTACCACTGAGCTACACCCCTATCTCCTTTTTAAAATTTTTTATTTTGAGACCAAATCTCACTGATTTGTGCAGGCTGCCTCAACCTTTCTAGTCACGGGGATTACAAGTATGGGACACAGTACCTGGCTAAAAGTAGTATTTTCATTGATAAAATTGTGTTAGAAAGTAAACAGGATCTCTTAAATAGCCAAAATAAATTTTAGGTCAAAGCAGTCATTTTGTTCTTTTGTAGATGATTTACTTTTTACTTACATGGTCAAACATTGGTACCTTTTTAATTCTGTATTTGCTTGCAATCAGGCATTGAGTCATCCATCTCACTTTGAAAAAATCCTAATTTGAAAAGAGAGAGAGCACTTGGGATCTTAACCATTATCTGGTGTAGTGCAAGGTGCTCCTGTGCATGGAGTGTCATCAGGGTAAGCACAACAATAATAATGCAGATTGGGGGAAGATCTGAAGTGTATAAGGTATGATTTTCCCTGAAGCACTGTTCTTTAAAGGTCATACAGTAGGATGAATGTAAGGCAGTTGTGGCCCATGAAATCATATGTCAAAAGGAATGACTTTTCTTTTTGACCTTTAAGAAAACTTAGGCCTGATGTTGTTAGGTGCCCTCCAGTAGGGTCTGACTCATGGTGACCCTCATAGGGTTTTCAATGGCTGGTTGTTTAGGGATTGTTTTGGGGAGTGGGCTGCCACATCCTCCCATTTTTTTGTAGTACTGGGGATTTAACCTGTGTCCTCAAAGTGCTCTACCAAGTGAGTTAAACTCCAGCTCCTACCCCTGATAGGCAACAATAAAAGACCATGAAGCACTGTCACTGTGGATTCTTGAATTCACAGCGCTGACCCTCAGTTCTCAGGAGCATTAAGTTGCGCCCTATACTGTTGGAGGTAGAGCACGAGTGTTCAGTGTGTGCACAGCTGCACTACTGAGTGTTGTGAAACAATCTTCCCCCAATGTGAACCAACCCTCCTCACTACCTATTACTAGTAAGCCCAACTTGGGAGATGATGAATTTCAAAATCTGGTTCTAAATGTAATATGGGAGAGAATTTCAGAATTTATGTAGACTATTAAATATTTTGAACATAGCCAAGGAGTATTTAGACTGCTTTTGTATATATTGGGCTGGGTGCAGCTCAGTTGGTAGAGTGCTTCTCTGCACTCTGTGAGGCCCTGGGTTTGATCTCCAGCATTGCAAAAATGGGAGAAGAACCTGGCAGTTCGCTCCCCGAACAATCTCAAAAACAATCTGCCATTGAAAACCTTATGAATAGCAGAGGAGCACTGAAATAGTGTCAGGCATGGCACAGGGAGTGTTTTGTTCTGTAGTACATTGGGATGCTATGAGTTGGACCCAACTTGACACCACCTAACAACTTTGTGTATATTAAAGTCAAATATTGCTGGGTGGGGTGGCTCCTGCCTATAATCCCAGCAACTCAGGAGGAAGAGACAGTTGGATCTTGAGTTCAAGGCCAGAGCCAGGCTATATAATTTAGCAAGACCATGACTCAAAGAACAAAAATGGGCTGGGGAATACAGCCCCATGGTATTAAACCACTAGTACCACAAACAAACAAACAAACAAAAACCCCTAAAAATAAAATAAAAAACAAAGTCAATTATCTTTAAAAGTTGTCTGCAGTGTATTGCAGAAATGCTCCCTTTTGTTGTAAAACAAAACAAAACAAAACAAAACAAAAAAAAACAGGCATGTTGGCGCATACATGTAAGCCAAACACTTGGGAGGCAGAGGCAGAAGGATCAATGCAAGTTCGAGGTCAACTTGGTCTACATGGAGTTCCTGATTAGTCTGGTCTCCACAGTGAGATTAGGTTTTAATATTAAATTTGGTATCCTTAGAAAATATTTTGCAGTGTAATGCGTATGGCCACTCCCCAACAGTGAGTTTTTAGCAATAAGTTTTAAAGCCCTAAGCATTTTCTCTGAAGTTAAAAAAAAAAAAAGCTATTATTGAGGAAGCTTAGTTTTAGTGTAATATACAAGAATGTTTTAGAAATATAGAACAACTTTTTGATTTATTCTTTGCAGAAATCATTTCATTTTAGAAATCATTTTCTCTGTAATTAATAAAACTAGAGAAATAATTTTAAGTCTTTAGATCTGTGAGAATTTTAGGAGCTCAGAAATTGTGAAGGTCCAACCCACTTTTTCTAGTTGTGATTGCACTTAAGATTTACAACTGAGATGTGTTTGGAACTGCTTCTAGCCACAGGCCTCCAGATGGTTTTTTACATTTTCAAATTTTAATAACTTATACTTTAGAAGTAAATTTGTCCTTAATAAATCTGACTTTTTTATGTCACATGATAAATATGGGATTCTGTTACAGCATTCATGATGTACATTAAACAATCTGACAGAGTGACCAAAGAAAATAATACAAAGAAAAAGGACAGACATGGTGGCCCATGCCTATAATCCCAGCAACTCTTAAGGCAGGAGGATTGAAAGTTCAAAGCCAGAGGCAGCCTGCGTAATTTAGGAAGACCCTGTCTCAAGATAAAAATAAAAAAGAGGGGCTAGGGGTGCAGCTTAGTGGTAGAGCGCTTGCAAATCATTCTTGAGGCCATGTGTTGTACCCCTCAGTACTTAAAAAAAAAAAAATTGGGTAACCATGTTCGAAAAAGAGATCCGGAAACTGGGTATGGTTGCTCACTCTTGCAGTCCTAGCACTCAGGAGGCTGAGGTAGGAGGATGGATCAATGTGAGTTCAAGGCCAACCTTGTCTACATAAGACATTCCAGGCCAGACTGAGTTACACAGTGAGACTTCATTTAAAAACAAAAAGGGGGCCAGCCAGAAGGACCTTAACTTAATGTAAAAATGTAAAATACATACCAAAGTCACATAGAGTACTAAATATACATCACATAAAGTTTGCTTGCAGGTGGAGTTTAGCTCAGATGGTAGAGTGCTGTTCTGTATTCTCTGAGGCCCTGAGTTCAAACTCCAGCACTGCAAAAATGTGGAGAAGGACCTGGCAGCCCACACCCAAAATAATCAGCCATTGAAAACCCTATGAATAGTAGAGAAGCACTGACACAGTGCCAGGCAAGTCACAGTGTCGGATAGTGTTTCATTCTGTTGTACATCGGGTGGTTATGGATCAGATCTGACCTGAAGGTACCTAACAACAACAAAATTTGCTTATCTTTGTTGTATGATATACTTTATGAATACAATCAATCATCCATACCTATAAGTTCTGCCCCGTGGATTCACCCAACCACTGGGCAAAAATATTCGGAGGAAAAAATTATACTGTGTGAACTTTTTTTCTTGTTATTCTCTAAACAATAGAGTATAACAATCATCTACATCACATTTACATTGTATTAGGAGTTATAAGTAGGGATGACTTAAAGCATATAGGAGCATGTGTGCAGCTTATATGCAAATGTTATGCCATTTTATAAGAGACTTGAGCAACTTTGAATTTTGGTTCTGGGACCATTCCACCATGGATCCTGAAGCACAGCTGTATTAATGTATTTCTGTGTATTCTTTTTTCATTTGTACTCTCACATTAAAGTTTTAATTTAGACATATGTTTAAGAAGTTACTATAAGACTTGTTGGGAGATGGACCTAGCAACTCACTCCCAAAAATCAATCTGCCATTGAAAACCCTATGGATGGCAGAGAAGCATTGACAATAGTGTTTCGCCTTTTGTACACAGGGTAGCTATGAGTCAAATACCGACTTGACGGCACCTAACAACAACAACAATAAGACTTGTAGGGGAGAAGGACCTGGCAGCCCACTCCTGAAAAAATCCCTAAAACAATCAGCTATCGAAACCCTATGAATGGCAAGGAAGCACTGCTGGGCATGACACAGTGTTAGGGAGTACTTCATTCTGTTATACACAGGGTCATCATGAGCCAGACCTGACTCAACAGCACCTAACAACAATGTAAGACTTATATTGGTCTGTTTACTTATCTTCTCCCACCAAAAGCCATAGAGGATAATGCATGAACTATAGTTGAGATGACCCCCACATGTCTGTCAGCCTGTCATGCTATGGGGGGTGAGGGGGGTTACATGTTGCTGTGATGCTGAAAGCTATTTCACCAGCATCCCAGATACCAACATGGCCACCTATGGTGGACAGGTTTCAGCTGAGCTTCCAGACAAAGACAGACTAGGGAGAAGGACCTGGCAGCCCACTCCCAAAACTATCAGCCATTGAAAACCCTATGAATAGCAGAGAAGCACTGTCAAATACTGTGGTGGAAAATGAGTCCACCAGGGAAGAAGGCATTCAAGAAAAAACTGGGGAAGAGTTGCCTCCTCAAAGTAGAGTGGACTTTAATGATAGGAATGGAGTAAAATCCCTGGGACCTCCTTTTGCTGATGTAGCATGACTCAAATGAGACGAAACAGTGGCTACAAAAATGGGCTCAAATATAAAAAGATCATGTGCCTGGTACAGTGTTGGGTGGTGTTTTGTTCTGTTGTATCTAGGGTCACTATGAGTCAGACCCAATTCGAGGGCACCTAACAACAACATAATTAAGATGACTAAAAAGATCTGCATCTAATGTTAGAAAGTTGTCCAAATTACTTTTCAAAAATACACACTTTATCCAGGTGTAGTCCCAGCTATGCAAGAAACAAGAATATCACTAGAACTCATGAATTTAAGACCAGCCTTGGCAATGTAGCAAGACCCTGTCCCTGGCGCCTGCCCAAGAAAACCCAAGAAACAATATATTTTGGTTACATAGTACAAAATGAACAATATGGAGAAATAAGCTAATATTCTCCCTATCCCACCCCATACTTGGCTGTTGAACCCAGGACCTTGCACATACTTTTGCAAGTACTCCATCTCTGGCCTGCACTCCAACCCATCATTTCTTTTTCTGAGACATGGTCTCATTAAGTTATGGATGTTGCCTCTGGCCTCAATCTTGCAATCCTCCTGCCTCAGCCTCCTGAATCGCTGGGATTACAGGCATGTGCCACCATACTTGGCTATTAACTGTCTTAATGTCAACAATTTGGTTCTCTAAATAAATGTACCGTATGAATTTAGATAAATTGTTTTATAGAATATGTTTTCTCCATTGTACTTAGAAGCTCCTTAACTAGAACATTATGCTATGTTAAGAGTAAAAACTGACAAAACCTATTTGACATTAATCTTTTATTTTTTCATATATTACATAAATCCTCAATTTATAATTATTATTATTTTGTATATGTTCTATATTTCAAATTACCTTACTATCAAATGTTACCTGGACTCAAACCTCAAGAATGTCTTCAGGATAAAATGACAAAGTAAATATTTTCAGAGCATGGCATGGATTTGGTATAATGTATCTGTATCTTTAAAATATGTCCATCCTTTTAAGATTAATTTAAAATTAAATATTCAAATTTTCCTTAAATCATACTGCTTTTAAGATGTTTCTTTGTTGTTTTTTGTTTTGTTTGCTTATTTTTTGCTGTGGATCAAACCCTGGGCTGTGTGCAAGCCAAAGGGAACATAGACCAAAGGACAGATGATGTTAAACTTTGTGAACCTTGAGTTTATTGGGGATTTTATACAGAAGGTGTGGGTAACTTAGAGAGCCTTTAGGTACTGAGGATTTCCCTCCTGGCAAGAAGTTCTCACCAAGATGTTTCAAAGCTGCATCACCATTTACTCCCTCCCAAGTGGACTTCCTTATAGGAGTGCTCCCCGCCTGCCTCCCAAGTGGGCTTACTTACAGGAGTGGCAAAATGACTCCCAGGCAGCTTCAGGGACAGTGGTACTACCAAGGAGTTTCTCTTCTGTTCTCTTCTGCTCTGCTCTCTAACCTGTTGATATACGTATGTATGTATGTATGTATGTGCATATATATATATATATATATATATATATATATATATATATATTTTGTCAGGGTTTTACCCTCATCCCCAGGTATGGTAGGTGTTTTGTATCAACATAGAACTTCTCAAGTCCAACCCAGGACCAGTTGGGAGGAACCATCTACACAAAATCAGGAGTACTGGGCAAGTATTCTTCCACGGAGCTATACTCCTGCCCTATCAGATCTTTATTAAATCTAATTTTATGCACGCCCGCAGCCATACCACTGTGGCATCTGATCCTGTCAGATCTCAGAAACTAAGCAGAGTTGGGCCTGGTTAGTACTTGGATGGGAGACTGCCTGGGAACACCAGGTGCTGTAGGTTTGGGAGAAGGACCCGGCAACCCGCTCCCAAAAAAACAACTAGCCATTGAAAACTCTATGAATAGCAGAAAAGCACTAACAGCAGGGTTTTACCTGTTGTACTTAGGGTCACTATGAGTCAGACACTGACTCCACGGCACTTAACAACAACAATTTTATGCACAGCAGATAATATATACACACAGAAAAATACACAGCAGTGTATGGGAACCAGTGCCAAGTAAGTGGTATAGGTGAGAGCAAAAGAAAGAATGCTTTGACCAAAGTGGTATAGCAGAATTCACCCATTCTTTCATTCAGCAAATACTGAGCACCCGATGTGTGTCAAGTGCCTTGCTAGGCTCCCAGGATGCTGGAATGACTCAAAAAGCAGTACCCAGCTCTCATGGGGAAAAAAAAAAAAACAGACAATAAACCTAAGTAAACTTTGTTATAGGGGTAAAAATAAAGTAAGATAAGAAGGATGGGAAATGCTAGGAGTTGGGAAGGAGATCATGGTAGGTTTTGGTCATATTTGAGCAGAGGCTTGAAGGAGGTTAAGTGGCAAGCCTGAGGATATCTGGAGGAGAGGCATTTCCAAGCAGAGAGCAGCCAGAACAAGGCTTAAGCCAGGACCCTTCCTGGTGGGTGGTGGACATGGCAGCTCAAAAGAAGCTGGAAAACAGGGCATAGAGAGTGTTTCTGTAGGTCATTACATGTGGGGTGCACACCTCCCAGTCCAGCCCGGATGTGTGGACAGAAGATGCTGCCACGCACACAGATACTTAACACAAGTCACTTAGGACTCTCAGGTGAGGGGCACGGACTCCTGTGGCCCTTGGTGGAGGTGGGAGAAAGGAAAAAGCCTTGGGTACTTTTGCCTTGTGGGGACAAACACAGCTCTTTATTTTCTTTTATTTTACTTCTATAACAAGTACTAGTAGCCTAACTGCTGCAGCTCTATGCCACCTGGTGGGGGGAGCAGCCATGGCTCTTCTGCCTCCAGTACTGGGCCCCGAGACTGTCCTCAGTTTCAGCCTCTTGGCGCTGGGCAGCTTGCTTGTAGTCCCTCATTCCTTGAGAGTGCCATGTAGTTGTCCTGGTCTAGGTGATCACAAGGGGAGAGGGAGGGGGAG
>VMDO01023439.1:0-31732 GCA_007922755.1 Pedetes capensis | reverse complement strand
ACTATAAAATATGAATACAAGAACACACAATCACTTTAAAATCTTTTTTCTCTTTTTCTCAATGTTGTTAAATTGCTCTAAGATTTTTCCCCAATCGATTTTAGCAAACATATTATTATAAGTGGCTACATGGTTGCTTCAGTAATAGCCTTAGTTTCCTGTTTAAAGAAATTCTATGATTCTTGTCACTATTTTCACACTATATCTCATGATTGGTTAATTTACATATCCAAGGTAAATTGAGAATTTAAATCTAGTTTGGGCAATGTGCCAGGAATGAATTCAGTGATGGAAAGGGTATCAAGTAAATACCCTGCCCAGTACCAATTCCTGGTGTAGTAAATGGAACTCCCAAATGAGCAAAGAAAAATTATTGTACTTTTCTTGTAGTTTTGTTAATGTTCATATAAAACTTCTTTCATTTTATTCTTTTTCTTTTTGTTAAGATCACATTTGATAGTAGGGCCCTCTATGGGCACTCCAGTCTCACTATTTCATTTGTGTTTCTAGGCATGCATACTTGACATTTTAAATTTCTATTCTATTTAATTTTCATGGCTTCATAAGCAGCACGCTTCAGTTTACCTCTGAGTAAAGAATCTCCCTTGTCTTACTTGACTTATTCACCCTCATATATTTGTTTTGAGCATTTGGACTTGTAGTGGTTTAAAGGTGTATGAGTTTAAAATGCCAAGAGAAATAATTGGACAATACAACACACTCAAATTTTAAAAGCCTAATTATGTTCCTAACATTCTATCTGTTGTCAAATCCCATTTTATTGAATCCCATACAGTTATTGAGAAGTACCTGGTTCTTGAAAAGTATCTTGGGAATGAATTTTAAAGTATTATCTCAACTCATTACTTTATAGTACTCATTTCATTCACAAATCATTACTACTGCGTTTCTAAGTTTTCTTATGAGAAAAGATTCCTTGAGATATGGACTTGAAAAAAATGATCATCCAAATTGTCAAATGAGAGTAAACAGAAATGATGAAAGGTAGAAAATTGTTTCATTTCTAGATCAGGGGTGGTCCACTTTCTGTAGTGAGCTATGAAATTATTTTATTAATTTCTTCCTATGTGAAATTTTTCCTCTGAAAATTCAAGAGACTATTATGATGGTCCTGACTAAGACCACTTGCAAAGACATGATAAATGCCACTCTGTCACAAATACTTTGCACAAAATATATTATAATCCTATAATTATAATTTATTTATATTGTGAAATATCTATTTCCAGTATACAATTGTTGTGGTGGTTGTTAGGTGCCCTTGAGTCGGTATCCGACTCATAGCAACCCTACATACAACAGGTGAAACACTATTGTCAGTGCTTCTCTGCTGTTCATAGGGTTTTCAATGGCAGATTGATTTTTGGGAGTGTGTTGCCTGGTCCTTCTCCCAAGTCTCCAGCACCTGGTGTTCCCAGGTGGTATCCCATCCAAGTACTAATCAGGCCCGACCCTGCTTAGCTTCCAAGATCTGATGGGATCAGATACCACAGGGCTATGGCTGTACACAGTATACAATTATCTTTATTATATTTCTGATAGCTTTGCAATATATATTAGTACTGTATATAAAATATTCCCTTATGTGTTGTGAAATTAAATCCAGATTCCATTATTGAACTTACCTTTTTCCAACAAAATTGACTTCTTTTCTTCATAAAATACCTTATAATCTTTTTATTATTGTTTTCTTGGAACTGCAGCTTAGAGATCCTTCTTGTTAGGTCCCCTTAAGTCAGGTCTGACTCATAGTCACCCTATGCACAACACTACAAAACACTCCCCAACACTGTGCCATTCCTGACACTATTGTCAGTAATTCTCTGCTATTCATATAGTTTCCAATGGCTAATTGTTTTGGGAGTGGACCACTGGGTCCTTCTCCCAAGCCTGCAGCACCTGGTATTCCCATGGAGTCTCCCATGCAAGGACTAACCAAGCCTGACCTTGGTTAGCTTCCTAGATCGGATGCCATAGAGGTGCAACTGCAGGCATATTGCAGGATAGGCATAAGTAATTGTGCCTTTGCCAGCATAATTCTAATTTTCATCTTTATGTGGAAAAATGTTTCATCATTTTCACTGGAAGTTCTTTATTAGTCAGGTTAAATAATTTTTTCTGTGAATTATATGTTTGTATCACCTTGTGCACACTTACTGTCTATGAAAAGGCTGATGATTTAATCTGGAACAATTCTGGCTTTTATCTCATTTCATTCTCTCAATTATTCTGTATTATGAACATATGTAGTGAGGAGAAAGTATAAATGAAATCCATTTGTTGTCTTATCTCAAACTGTAGAATGTGATTTTATAACAAATTTACTCAAAATTGAGAAAACAGTCTGAGATTGTTTAGATGATTTGTCTTCCTATTTTTAAGTTGGCTAAATATCTCAAGTGTCAGAAAGAAAATAAATATGACTGCTCTCATTTTTATTAGTTAATATTGTTTTTAAGGAGCTAGTCATTGTAATATAACAAGAAAATGAAACTATGTAGGGATTAAAAATAGGAAACAAAAATCATTTTAAAATGGGAAGATATCTGTGTTAAAATTTTGAGAATCAATGGCAGATATTAAAAATGATCTAAATTGTATAAGTTGATGGACAAGGAAAATGTCATGTATAGCCAGGGACTGTGGTACACACCTCTAATTCAAACGATTCAGGCAGGAGGATCACTAGTTCAAAATCAGAAGTAGCCTACATAACTGAGACCCTGTCTCAAAATAAGAGAAAATTAAAAATAGGGTGGGACTGCAGCTCAGTGGTAAAACATTTCCAAAGTATGTATGAGGCCCTGGGTTAAACTCCCCTATACCATAAAAAGTCATATACATGCACAATAGAGTATTATTCAGCCATAAAGAAGAATGAAATCATGTGGTTTTCCAGAAAATGGGTGACACTGGTGATCATCATGTTCAGCAAAATCAGCCAGACTCAGAAAGATAGGAGTTGTATGTTTTCTCTTGTATGTAGAATCTAGAAGGAAAAAAAATGCATGAAGGTAGAAGAGGGAATATTTGGGAAGAGGAAAGGGATCAGAGGATGGGGGAGGGAGGATTAAAAAAACAGTAATGGGGGTCAATATGATCTAATTGCATATATATCCCTGTATGAAAATGTCCACATGAAACCTATTATTTTGTACAATTATTATTTGCTAATGAAAACATGGACCTGCAACTATATTACTGTGGAGTCCCATCCTGTCAGATCTCAGAAGCTAAGCAGGGTAGAGCCTGTTTAGTATTTGGATGGGAGACCACCTGGGAGCACCAAGTGCTGTAGGCTTGGGATAAGGATCCAGCAACCCACTCTCCTCAAACAATCAGCCATTGAAACCCCTACGGATAGCAGAGAAACACAACAATAGTGTTTTGCCTGTTGCACGTAGGGTCGCTATGCATTGGATACCCGCTGGACAGAACCTAACAACAATATCAATGACTGAAAACACACAAACTAAAAAAAGTTTCTCATAAAACTTTTGTTTTCCCTAGAGTTATTATTTATATTTCTACTTGTTTAATCTGAGATGCAGTTGTGTTTATTTCTTCCCTAACGCTTTGCCAGAAATTCAAGTCTTCTTGCAACATATTCAAATATGGAATCATAGTCCACCACCTTCCTGTTCTAATTAGTAATATTTTCTCTCTAAGCTTGACATATAGCTGTCATCCCAGAATATTTTTATGCCCATGAATCTAGGAATCCTTCACTCATCTCCTGTATTAGATTAGATTAGAGTTTTCAGTTTCTTGCACTTTATATCTTCCTTTTCCATAGTATGGACCACATTCACCAAAAGCAAAGAGAGAAATGACACACAGAAGCTAATATTTTTGAATTATGTGCTTCAGTAATATCTTTATTTGTTCCCAACTGACAGTATTGTTGTTGTTGTTGTTGTTACGTACCATCGAGTCCCAAACTGACAGTATAAGTGTATGTAAAATTGTAGGCTTACTTTTTTTTCTCAGAATTGTTTAGATATTACTACATTTTGTTCTAGAACTCCATGTCTTTGTTGAGAGGTCTGACTTAATTCTAAGCCCAAATGCTTTTATGATTGTGTTTTTGTGCATGTGTGTACGTGTATGTATGCATTCACACACGCACATATGTACTTTATTGCCTACAAATAGAGACTCACTAAATACTCCTTGGCTGACTGATCTTGTCTTTCAGAATTAGCAGACTGATGGCTGAACTGAGAATTAGTGAATTGAGACCAGAAGGAGTACAAGAAAAATTCAAGCTAAAACAAATTGAAAGTGAAAGTTACTAAAATTATTTAATCCATGAAATTTCTGACTGCCACCTGTTAGTTACTGTGAATATGTGATTCTCTTACAACACCATTTTTAAACAAACACTACAGTGTTTATATCTATGTATTTAAAACCCTGTTATCGTATCCAAAGATATTAAAACCATAACTGGATAATTTCTGATGTTTGTCTGCTTAATTTTTGCAGGTAGAATTCTAAATATCTGTGCCAACAGGATCAGAAATTTAAGAAATACTTTGGGAGAACAATTTTATTTCCCTGAAGAGCTCAGCATTTTTCTTCTGGGGTTTTTCACATTGGCTATTTAGGTGAATAGTAGAAGTGTGAATAGAAATATTTTGTACCCATGATGCTACAGATTGGCATCTTCAAAAGACAGATACTGCCAAGTCTATTGCTAATCAAGTTTCATAATTTACAACCTGTGCAAACTGTGGGCTGAGAACCACAGCCGTTGTGCTGAGCCTTTCTGGGAAGTTATCATCATCCCAGCACCAATTATTAAAACCTCTTGCACACATTAAAGCTATAATGATTAAAAATATAGCACACTTGTCATTAAATATGGATGACTTCATGTAATATGCATTATATACAAAAACAATGTCCTGCCACTTGAGCTTTATCACCACCCTACGGAAAATCCACAAACACAGAGTCCCACATCAAAACTCATTTTGGCAAAGCCAAGGAACAACTTCCTCATGCAAAATAAACACAGATGTTCCACACTCGGGCAACTGGCTAAGAGGAGATGGTACATAGGGGGATGCAAAGCTCTGTAACCGATAATTCCTCCTTACATACCCCATGTTCTCTTTTGTGGAGGCTGCAGATACTGCTTTAAAAGACAGATACTGCTCTTTTAAAATTAAATTTATATTTTCTGGGTATATGACTATGAACACATTGAACTGGTTTTCCCTGCATATATGCAGAAATATATAAAAATTTTCTGAGGATGTCAGAGTGGGTGTTTTAGACCTGTAGGGAAGAACTACATTTCACATGCATCTTAAGCAGTGCCCTTCTTGTCAGTGATTTATTGATTTCTGTCTGTGAGGTATAATATTAATAACCATATTAATTATAAGAAGGTCTGAGGAGGGAAAAGTTTCTAGCCTCTTCTATTAGCTGACAGTTAAAGATGGGTGGTTCCAAATGACCAGACAGCTGTAATTGACTTCCCTTGTTCCTTTCATTCTCAGCTAATTGCAATAAAATATCTTTGCTTAATAAACATTCCTGGGGCTCAGATATATTTTTTCTTAAAACAAAAATAGAATTGTAAAAGATAATGAACACATGCTTGACATTTCTTATATGTGTCTTGGAATTGATTTTCAATTATGGCTTACTTAAAATATTTACTCCAAACAGAGTATCTCCTCTTTCCTCATACTGTCATGTAGTTGGGAAGGATAGGACCAAGTAAGGCAGGGGTTTAGCTCAGTAGGCTGGGGTTTATCTCAACTAGTAGAGTGCTGCTCTACAGTCTCTGAGGCCCAGGGATCAATTCCCAGCATGGCAAAAAATAAGAGAAGGATGTGGCAACCCACTCCTGATGCAATCCTGAAACAATAACCCATTAGAAACCCTGTGAATAGCAGAGAAGCACTGACATAGTGCTCAGCATGACACAGTGTCAGGGAGTGGTTAGTTCAGTTGTACAGAAGGTCTCTACAAGTCAGACCAGACTTGACGGCACCTAACAATAAGACAGGGTAGGACTGGAATGAGGACGGGATTTGAGTGTTACTGTGGTTTTGGAATTATACCATTTTTTTGAAAAGCTTTGAAAGGTAAATATAATAATTTAAAGACAATTTAAATTTTATTTCTTATTAGTTTCCATGCATTATAATTTTATTTTAGAATTACTCCAAAATAAAAAAAAAAATTGAGAGTAATGTGATTAGTGTGGGGAAAAAAGTGTTTTTCCTATCTGAGAAACCTATAATACTGAAATTTAAGTAGCTGATTCCTCTCTCTCTCTCTCTCTCTCTCTCTCTCTCTCTCTCTCTCTCTTCCTCTCTCTCTCTCCTTTGTTTTTTTAGTACTGGGATCCTCAACCCAAAGCTTCTCACACATTTTGCAAACAAGCAGCTAATTCTTAAGAATAATTTGCTTACATTTTTTGTTATAATAACTGCCATAATGGAAAGACACTTTTTAGAAGTAAGTTGACCCAAATGGGAGAACATTTTTGGCTGTGGTTACTAAATCATGATATTCATTTTAAAATCCCACCTCTTATTTAAGTAAGACTGTTTTTCTTGAAATTTGATACTAAGTTTCCACCTTTCCTGTTAGTTTTCTTTGCAAACTAATCAGTATTTATTAAATTAACATTAACAAATTTCTTCAAATGCCACTGCATTATTCTCAAGTATTTAGCATGCACAGATTTGAAAATTTTATACAGTTGGCCTTCTCCGTATTTGAGCTCTGAATCCACTGATTCTACCAACCACTGATCAGAAATATTTGAAAAAAGTTTCATCTGTACTAAATAGATAGACATTTTCCTTGTCATTATCCCTAAAACAATGTAGCCATTTACATAGTATTTATGTTGTATTAGGCATTATGTCATTTATGAATGACTTAAGGTATAAGGGAGCATGCACATAGGTTATATGCAAATACTATGCCATTATATATACAGGACATGACCATATAAAGATTTTGATGTCCCAGGAGGAGTAGGGATCCTGGAACCTATCCACTGAATATTCTAAGTGATTATATAAATTTATTTATTTGGAAAAAACAAAACAACCCAAAAAACACCGACAAAAACAAAGCTAAAGAAATAAAACCAAAAATCACTTAAGCATGGCACCATGGCACACACCTAAAATACCAACAACTTGGGAAGCTGAGGCAAGAAGATTGAGTTCAAGGCTAGAGGCAATCTGTGTAACTTAATGAGACCCTGTCTCAAAATAAAATATAGAAAGGGGACTGAGTGTAGAACTCAGGGTAGAGGACCTCCCTAGCATATATGAAGCTCAGGGTTCAACATGCAGTACTGCTAAGGAAGGAAGGAAGGAAGGAGGGAGGGAAAGAAGGAAGGGAGAATAAAACATTTAATAATGTGAACATTTCTAAATATTCAAGTTTCAAGATGTCTTCTCCGTAATCCAAGTTACTTTGTCACTTGTTAAAGTGTCATCTTTACCTTGAAGGAACATACTACATTTTTCTCCCACAAATAGTTGCAAGGACACATCCTCCTCTCAGCCACTTGTCATCATAGAAAAATCCAGAAAATTTGAAATCATTTACTTTTGCAAAAGAAAAATGAGTAACTCACACTTTAATTCTTTTAATTCTTTTTGTGTGTGTCTGTGTGTATGGTACTAGGTGGGTTGAACCCAGTGCCTCATACATATTTTTCATTATCTCTACCACTGAGCTGCAGCTCCAGCCACATTTTGACTGTTTATTTTGAGACAGAGTTTTGCTAAATTATCTGGGCTGCCTCTGGCCTCCAAATTGTAATCCTCCTGCCTCTACTTCTCAAGTCACTGGGATTACAGGTGTTTGTCACTGCATCCAGCTCATATTTTAATTCTTACAACTCTTCATGCTATTTACCACAAAATAACCAGTGAACACTTACTTACAGGTTCTTACAGGTTAAAAATAAAATGTTCATGATTTCTCCTTGATATATATGTGTGTGTGTGTGTGTGTGTGTTATTTAAAAAATCTTATCACTGTGTAATAGCTATATTATAAAGCAATACATTTCCTTTTTCTCATTTCAGCTTCTTTTCTGCATTGGATACAATAACACAATGAATAAATTCTATAAATTGTGCTAATGGTTAATCCCAGAATTCCTCTTTAAATTCCATTTGGAGCAACTTCACAGAGTTTAAACTTCCAAAGTTGGACTTATAATCAAATATTGTTTTAGGAAATACACAGATTTTATTTAAAAGGTTATTAATGTTAAAGGTTATCTCCTCTGGGATAGCCTTTCTTAAAGAGTTCTTAAAACTCCTTATTTGTGCAGTTCACTAGTAAAATAGAATCTGAAATATAAGCTGAGGAAACACCTAAAGGAAGATGATTGTTGGGAAAGGTAATGTACTAGTCAATTTTTCATCACTGTGACAAATACCTGAGAGAAACAAATTAAAGGGAGGACAGATTTGTTTGGGCTTATAGCTTCAGGCCATAGTGGGCTTGCCCCATTGTTATGGGCCTGTGGTAAGGAAGAACATCATGGTGGCAGTAGAGCATGGCAGAGAAAGTTTCTCACCTCATACTGGGTAGAAAGCAGAGAGGAACAGGAAGGGTACTGGGAACAGGTATACCCTTCAAAGGAATTGTCCCAGGGACTTACATGCTACACAGGCTCCTACATCCTTCTTTTCATCAGCTCCCAATAACATCATCAAATTATGAATCCATCAATGGATTAATCCACTGATTAGATCAGAACACTCATGAACCAATCACCCATCAGTGTTGCTGGGGAGACTCAAAGAGTGAGGGTCTGGGAATCTGGCAGCAAAACCTTGGTCCTTGTATTCAGGGCACAAGTGTATTTATATCTGACACAATAGTTATAGTGGAGAGTATGTTTTTGTTGTTGTTAGGTGTTGTCAAATCAGATCCATGGGGTCAAGTCAGAGATCCTATGCACAAAAGAATGAAACACTACCTGACACTATGCCAGGTACACAATATGTTTTATGTTTAAGCTCATTGTTGAAGTCACTGTGTCAATTCATCTTGTTGAAGGTCTTCTTCTTTTTCATTGATCTGAGACTGCCCCAAATATGATGTACTTTTCCAGGGATTAGCCTCTCCTGACAACATGTCCAGAGTATGTAAGACAAAATCTAACCATCCTTGATTCCAAGGTTACACTTCTTATAGGACAGATCTGTTAGTTCTTTTGGCATTCCATAGTATATTCAATATTTGTCTCCAGGACCATAATTCAAAAGCATCAATTCTTTCCCTGTCTTCTTTATTCAATGACCAGTTTTCACAAGTATGTGATGCAACTGAAAATATCATTGCATGAGTCAAGCATATCTTCATCTTCAATGTTGTATTTTTATTTTTTAACACTTTAAGAAGTCTTTTCCAATAGCTTTTCCCAATGCAATGTGCCTTTTGATTTCTTGACTGCTGCTTCCATGGGTGTTGATTACAGAATCAAGTAAAACAAAATCTTGGACAACCAATCTTTTCTACATTTATCATGAAGTTGCTTACTGATCCAGTTTTAAGGATTTTGGTTTTCTTGATGTCAAAACACAATCCAGACTGAATGCTGTGTTCTTTCATCTTTCTCAGTAAGTGTTTCAAATCCCCTTCATTTTCAGCAAGCAGAGTTGTCATCTGCATAATTCAGGTTTTAAACGAGTCTTTCTCCAATACTGATGCTATATTCTTCTTCATAAAGTCCAGCTTCTCAGATTATTTGTTCATTATAGAGGTTAAACAGGTATAGGGAGAAGATACAAACCTGTTGCACACTGTTCTTGACTTTATACCAAGCAGCGTTTCCTTGTTCTGTTTGAACAACTGCCTCCTGGTCCATGTACAGATTCCTCATGAGTTCAATTAAGTTGCTCTGTCACCCCATTCTTCCTAACATTACCCATAATTTATTATGATTGACACAATCAAATGCCTTTGCATAGTCAATAAAACATAGATAGACATCTTTCTGGTATTCTCTGCTTTTGGCTAATATCCACCTGACATCAGCAATGATGTTCCTGGTTCTACTCCATCTTCTTTATCCAGCTTGATTTTCTGGCATACCTTTTCTATGTACTTCTGCAATCACTTTTAAATGATTGTTAGCAAAATTTTACTTGTGTGTGATATTAACGATATTATTCAATAATTTCTGCATTTGTTTGGAACCCCTTTCTTGGGAATAAGCACTAATATGGATCTCTTCCTGTCAGTTGGGCAGATAGCTGTTTTCCAGGTCTCTCAGCATAAAAAATCCAGGGCTGCATCTATTTTCTGAAACATTTCAATTGGTATTCCATCAATTCCTGGAGCCTTGAGTTTCACCAATTCCTTCAAAACCGCTTCCACTTCTTCCTTGAGTATAATTGGTTACTGATCATAAACAACCTCTTGAAATTGTTGGTTATCCAACAATTATTTTGGCTTAATGACTCTGTGTATTTTCTTTCATCTTCTTTTGATGTTTCCTGAATTACTTAATATTTTCCCAGTATATTTCATAATGAATATAGCAAAAGACTTATTACTTTGTACCCCACCAAAATTCATTAATAAACAAACAACATTAAAAAATATTCAATTTTTTAAGAAGGTGAGAAAACATGAGATTATCACATTAAGAAAAGTGGGTCAGTCTCAGAAAGAAAAGTAGTACCTATCCTGTAGTGTTCTCTCTCCTGTATGGAAGCTAAATTGGAAAACAAAACAAAGTGAAATAAAATGTATGTATGAGAAAAAGGCAAAAGAGGGCAGGCAATGGCAACACAGCATGTAGTCCCAGTGACTCAGGATGCTGAGGCAGTAGGATCATAAGTTTGAGGACTGAGGCAACCTGTGCGATTAAAAAAAAAAGAAAAAGAAAAAAAAAGAAAAACAAATTGGTGAGCTTCTTGCTGGATGAGTTCTGTGAAAATACTAATTTTTTCTTCCTGCTGGGACAAAGCTCTACGTTTCTGATGGTGATCTCTCTATGACATGCTGTGGAGATTTCTTCTCACTCTCTCTTTTTTGATTTTCCTACAGTTGATGCTAACTACCTAGCTCTGTATTTCTTTGCCCCTCTCTCTTATTTTTTTTCCACTACACTATCTGTTCAGTATAAATTTGAAACCATTATTTAAGCTTCCTATTTCTCTGAGTCTCAAGGCAAGTATTATCTGTTCAAGAGATTCACCTAACCCATAAAGACTATAAAAGGCTGAAAATGAAAGATTGGAAAACAATATACCAAGCAAGAGGGAAACAAAAAAAAGCAGGAGTTGTGATCCTAATTTCGGACAGATGAGACATCAATTCCAAACTAAACACAAGAGACAAAGAAGGACATTACATATTGCTTAAAGGAACAGTTAACCAGGAACCAATAATGCAGGGGCACCTAGCTTCATAAAACAAACTTTATGGAAATAAAGGAACACATTGGACCAGACACAATAATTAGGCAACATTTCAATATCTCACTTTCTCTAAGAGAAAGTTTATCAGAACAAAAATCAACAGAGAAATGATGATGAACTTAAATTGCACCATAGACCAACTGGACCTTACAGATGTCTTCAGAATATTCCATTCATCTAATGAGGAATGCACATTCTTCTCAGTACCATGTGGAACTTTTTCTAAGAGGGACCACAGTTTAGTCTATAAAAATGGCCTCAAATAAGTACAAAGAAGTAGAAATCATCCCCTGTACCTTACGAGGTCACAACGGAATAAAATTAGAACTCAAAAACAAGAAAAATTTCATAAATTTTATTAATTCTTGGAGACTAAAGACAAACTGAATGATCACGAGATTGTCAAAGAAATCAAAGCAGAAATTTTAAAATTCCTGCAATCAAATGAGGATAAGAACACATCTTACCAAAATTTATGGGATACAGCAAAGGCAGTTCTAAAGGGAAATTCATAGTTGTGAGGGCTTTCATCAATAAGTTAGGGAAGGCCCAAGTAAATAACAATGAATCTCAAGGCACTAGAAAGCCAGCAACAAGCCAACCATAAATGGAGCACTCAGACAGAAATTATCAAGATCAAGGCAAAGATATTCCAGTTAGAATCTAAAAAAACAACTCAATTAATGAGACTAAGACCTACTTCTTTCAAAATATTAATAAAATAGATGATCCCCTAGCCAGTCTCCCTAAAACAAGGAAAGAAAAGGCCCACATTGAAAAAATTACAGATGAGAATGGAATCATGACCACTGATATCAATGAAATCCAGAAAATCATCTTGGAATACTCCAAAAACTTTTATTCACAAAAATGAAAATACAGAAGAAATGTATAAGTTCATTACCACATATGATTTACCAAAATTAAGCCCAGAGGATATAAGTAGTCTAAATAGACACATTACATACACTGAAATAGACAAGGCAATAAAAAGCCTCCCAACAAAGAAAAGCCCAGGTCCCAAAGGGTTCACACCAGAATTCTATCAAACCTTCAAAGAAGAATTAATAACTACTCTCCTCATACTTTTTCAAAAAGTAGAAGAGGAAGGGACACTCCCAAAGTCATTCTATCAAAGCATCATCACTCTGATTTCAAAACTGGGCAAGGAAACATCAAAGGAAGAGAAATATAGAACAATTTCCCTGATGAACATTGATGCAAAAATTCTCAACAAAATCCTAGCTAGCTGAATTCAGCAACACATAAAAAGATCATATAACATGATCAAATGGGCTTCATTCCACGGATGCAAGGCTGGTTCAATATATGAAAATTAATCAGTGTAATTCAACACATCAGAAGATTTGCAGGCAGAAAACACGATTATCTCAATCAATGCTGAGAAGGTATTTGACAAAGTGCAACACCCTCTCATGATAAAAACCTGTGAGAAGATGGGAATAACAGGGAAATACCTCAGCATCATAAAGGCCATTTATGACAGACCTACAGTTAGTATCATATCAAATGGAGAAAAATTGAAACCATTTCCTCTAATATCAGAACAAGACAAGGATGTCCATTCTTTTCTCTTTTATTCAATATTGTGATTAAAGTCCTAGCCAGAGAAATCAGACAAGAGAAAGAAATCAAAGGGATACAGATAGGCAAGAAAGAGGTCAAATTATCCTTATTTGTGGATGACATGATCTTTTACCTAAAGGATCCTAAAAATTGCTCAAGAAAACTCTTAAACCTAATTAACCTCTTCAGCAAAGTAGCAGGATAAAAAATTAACACTCAAAAATCAATAGCCATCCTTTACACCAATTGTGAATGGGGAGAGAAGGAAATTAAAGCAACAATCCCTCTCACAATAGCTTACCAAAAAATTAAATATTTAGGAATCAATCTAACAAAAGACCTTGAAGATGTCTACAAGGAAAATTTCAAAATATTAAAGAAAGAAATCACAGAGAATACTAGAAGATGGAAGGATCTCCCATGCTCATGGATTGGGAGAATAAATATTGTAGAAATGGCTACACTACCAAAAACAATTTAGAGACTTAATGCAATTCCCATTAAAATCGCAATGACAAATTTTGGAGAAATAGAAAAAATAATCTAAAAATTCATATGGAAATACAAAAGATCATGTATAGCCAAAAAAATCTTAAGCTGCAAAACCAGTACAGGTAGGATCACAATTCATGACTTTAAACTACATTACAGGGCTACAGTAACAAAAACAGCTTGGTAATGTCACAAAAATAGGATTGAAGACCAATGGAGCAGCATTGATGACCAGAGATATACCCATGCAATTTCAGCTACCTGACATTTGACAATGGGGCTAAGGACTCAAAATGGAGAAAAGATAGCCTCTTCAACAAATGTTGCTGGGAAAACTGGATATCCATCTGCAGAAAAATGAAAACAGACTGTACCTCTCAATTTGCATGAGAGTCAACTCAAAATGGGTAAAAGACCTCAACATAGAACCAGAAACCTTAAAAGTACTAGAAGAAAAAATAGGAAACACACTCTAACACATAGGCATATGAAAGCATTTCCTTAACAAGACTCCAATTGCTCAGAATCAACAAATGGGATTGTATGAAATTAAAAGGCTTCTCTACAGCAAAGGAAGCAATCAACACAGTTAAAGAAGAGCCTACTGAATGGGAGAAAATCTTCCCACCCTACACATCTGACAGAGAACAAATTTCTAGAATTTATAAATAATTCAAGAAAGCAAATCCCACAATAGCAAATAACCCAAAACACAAGTGGGCAAAGGAAATGAACAGACAGTTCTCAGTGAAGAAATTCATAAGGCTGAGAAGCACATGAAATAATGTTCAATATGCCTAGCCATTAGAGAAATGCAAATGAAAACAACTCTGAAATTCTACCTAACTCCAGTAAGAATGGCCAAGATCAATAAAAAAAAATTAATAACAAATGCTGGCAAGGATGTGGAAAAAAGAACCCTCTTACACAGTTAGTGGGAATGTAAATTGGTTCAACCACTTTGAAAATCAATATTGAAATATCTCAGCAAACTAAAACTAGAACTGCTATATGACCTAGTTACATCACTCCTGGGAATATACACAAAGGATGTATATGGATGGGTGGATGGAGAAAGTATGGTACATACACACAATGGCATATTACCTGTTGTTGTTGGGTGCTGTCAAGTTGGTATCCAACTCATAGCGACCCTCATAGGGTTTTCAATGGCACACTGTTTCAGGATTGCCTTGGGAGTGGATTTCCAAGTCCTTCTCCCATTTTGCGGTGCTGGGAATTGAACTCAGCACCTCAGAGACTGCAGCACAGCACTCTACCAACTGAGCTAAATCCCAGCATATTACTTATCAATACAAAATGAAATAATGTCATTTACAACAAAATGGATGGAACTGGAGAATATCATCTTAAGTGAATGAACAGAAGCTCAAAAAGAGAAATACCATATGTTCTCACTCATGTGTAGGAGCCGAGTCTTACCTAAAGGAAGAAAAAATCCTATACATAAGTTGATATATAAAAATGTACAGTTAAACTCGGTGAAGAAGGGATAATATAAAGGGTAGAAAGAGAGAGGGAGGGAATTTTCAAAGGGAAGTGAAGACTGCAGAAGGTGGGATGGGGAGAAGAAACAACATAGACGGCTAAAATGGGAGAGGATAATTTCAATGTGAATGATGCAACTTCATGAGTACATGGGAAAAAATAGGGGAACATAACTCAGATATGCATACAAGTTTTACTACATATTAGTCAAATTTTCCATAAGCTTCATAAGTTGATAAAAGTGTAACCAAAAGTGAAGTAATAGTTGCATAATGGAAAAAGCAAATGCTGTATTACTCTGTACCACACCAACATTTACCAATGAAGGAAAAAAATCAAAAAATTTAAAAAAAAGAGGCTAGGGGTATGCCCTAGTTTTACTATACCAGTACTGAAGAATAAAAAAGAAAGAAAGAAAGAAAAGAAAGAAATTTTAAAGGGGGACTATTTGGAAGGTGAAGCGGGAAAGGAGGTGAGGGAGAAACAAAGTGGGGTTAAAGAAGGAGGCGAATAAGAGCAAAAGTACACAGTATAATTATATGAAAATGCCATTATGAAACCCATTATATGGTATGCTTATTGAAGACATAATTAAAACAAAACAAAAATAAATAAATAAATTTACCCTTTTTATAAGGACTCCTGTCATTTGGATTAGAGTTCATCTATATGATCTCATTTGGTTTTAATCACTTCTTTAAAGTCTTTCTGAGGTATAGGGAGTTACAGTTTAAGCATTGTATTTGAGGGGACACAATTCAACCCACAACACTGTTGGTATCCTATCCATCCTGCCAAGCCCACCTTACATATGTTTTCCCTTTGGGAAGTCTGAAATGTAACTAGTTAGAACCTATCCTTCTTTGGAACCACTTTACTCCAGTCTACCACTTAACAAAAGCTCTACAGCAATGGGGGGGGGCAAGTTCCTTAAACAATGGAATATTGTCTTGTTTCACAAACCATGTCTTATATTATAATATCTCCAAATAGCATGTCACTTTGTGCTCATTCAGAGTAAAAACTCAACAATATTTAGTAGTTGAATGAATAAAACCTGTGGTAGATCTAAAGAATGTAATATTATTCAGCACTAACAAGAAATGAGTTATCAGGCTATGAAAAGACATTGAGGAAGTGTCAATGCATATTGTTCAGTGAAAGAAGCCAATCTGAAAATGCTGCAAATTGTATGAGTCCAACTATATGAACTTCTGGAAGAGGCAAAATTATAGATAAAAGTAAAAAGATCACTAGTTGCCAGGACTGGCATGTGTGTGTGGAAGGAATGAATAGGTATAGTGCAGAGGATTTTTAAGGCAATGGAACTATTCTGTATGATACTATAATGATAGATACATGGCATTACATATTTGTGAAAATACATAAAATGTACAACACCAAATATGAAATAATGATGTGTCAATGTAGGTTCATCAGACTAAGAAATTCTCACTCTGGTGCAAGATTTTATAGTGGAGCATATGTGGATACAGGACATATTTGAAAACTATTTTTTTTTTTTTTGCTATGTTGTTGTGAACTAAAATTTCTCTAAAAATGAAATCTACTTAAAAGGGAGTGTGCGAAAAAGAGTCAAGAACAATGAGAAAAGTGTGTTTGAAGCCAGAGGCAGTATTTTGAGGGGGATTAGTTGCCATGTGTCTTTTACGGTAATAAACTTTTAAAAATTAAAACAGGGGAAAACGGAGCATGTTCTTCCTTTTTGGTTTTCTATCTCTAGCTTTTTGCACAAGCCATTATAATATTTGCTTTTGTCTTCTTGAGCTGCCCTTTAAAGTCTTCTGTTTAGTTCTTTAACTTTGTTATGTCTTCCTTTTTCTTTAGCTGCTCAACATTCAAGGGTTTCCGTCTCTTTTGAGGTGCAATTTGGTCTTTATTTTCCCTATCTTTTTAATAACCTTTTGTTTTCCTCATGAATGATGTCTTTGTTGTGATGTCAGTTTGTCTGGTCTTCAATTATTAGTGTCTAATGTATCAAACCTGTTCTTTAGGTGGTCTCCAAACTCAAGGTCATATCTTGGCTCTCAAACACTTGTTCTAATAGGGAGTATAAAGTTTTTAAAAAGATAGTAGTAATAAAGGGATACAGATTGGCAATGAAGAGGTCAAATTATCCTTATTTGCAGATGATATGATTCTATACCTAAAATACCCCAAAACCTCATCCAGAAAACTTTTAGATCTAATCAACTCCTTCAGCAAAGTGGTAGGATATAAAATCAACACACAAAAATCAATAGCTTTTCTTTATACCAACTGTAAACAGGAGGAGAAGGAAATTTCAGAAAAAAATACCTTTCACGATAGCCCAACAGAAAATTAAGTATCTTGGAATCAATCTAACCAAAGACCCTTCAGATCTCTACAAGGAAAATTTCAAAACATTAAAAAAGCAATAGCAGAGGACACTAAAAAGGGGAGGGACCTTCCCTGCTCCTGCATAGAGAGAATCAATATAGTAAAAATGGCTATCCTACCAAAAGTAATTTATAGATTTAATGCAATCCCCATTAAAATTCCACTGACTGACTTTACAGAAATAGAAAAAATGATCCAAAAATTCATGTGGAATTACAAAAGACCACGTATAACCAAAACACTCTTAAGCTGCAAAACCAATGCAGATAGAATCACAGTCCTGACTTCAAGCTGTACTATAGGCCAGTGGTGGCAAAAACAGCTTGGTACTGGCACAAAAATAGGTCTGAAGACATGTGGAACAGAATGGAAGTCCCAGGAATACCTCAACACACCTATAGGCACTTTATTTTTGACAAAGGAGTAAAGCAAGTAAACTGGAAAAAGGACAGGCTTTTCAGTAAATTGTGCTGAGAAACATGAACATCCATGTGCAGAAAAATGAAAACCAACCCGCATCTCTCAATATGCATGAGCGTTAACTCAAAATGGAAAAAAGACCTCAGCATAAAACCAGAAACTTTAAAACTAATAGAAGCCAAGGTAGATAATACACTCCAACATGTAGGCACAGGAAAGTATTTCCTTAATAGGACTCCAATTGCCCAAGAAATTGCAACAAGAATAGATAAATGGGATTACATGAAATTAAAAATTCTTCTGTACAGCAAAGGAAACAATTAACAGAGTCCAGGAAATGTCCACTGAATGGGAAAAATTTTTCACATCCTATACATCAGACAAAGGTATAATTACCAGAATTTATAAAGAACTTAAGAAAAAACTACCCAAGAAAACAAATAACCCAATACACAAATGGGCAAAGGAACTGAATAGACAATTCTCAAATGAAGAGGTCTTTAAAGCCATGAAAGACATAAAAAATGATCAATATCCCTAGCCATTAGGGAAATATAAATTAAAACAACTCTGAGATTTCACCTTACACCAGTAAGAATGGCCAAGATCAATAAAACAAATAACAACAAATGCTGGCAAGGTTGCAGAGAAAAGGGAACACTCTTACACTGCTGTTGGAGCTGTAAATTGGCCCAACCACTGTGGAAATCAATATGGAGGTATCTTAAAAAACTTAATTAATCTACTTAATTAATTAAAAAATTAATCTACCATATTACCCAGCTATAGCACTATTGGGAATTTGCCCAAGGGAGATGTGTCATACCACAGAGACAACTGCATCTCCATGTTCAGTGCAACACTTTTCACAATAGCAAGGATATGGAGTCAACCAAAGTGCCCAACAACAGAAGAATGGATAAAAAACTATGGTACATATACACAATGGAATACTACTCAGCAATCAAAAAAAATGAAATAATACCATTTGCAGCAAAATGGATGGAATTGGAGAAAATTATTTTAAGTGAATGAACACAAGCTCGGAAAGAGAAATACCACAAGTTCTTACTCATATGTGGAAGTTGAAACAAAATTATAAGAAGGAAAAAATCCTATTCAGAGGTCAGAACATAATAAAAAAATCTAAGGATGTATTATTATAGATGGATTAGAAAATTCATGTAATAGATCTGACAATGTAAAAAGAAAGTTCACTACAGAAAAAGTTTCTATCTTAAACAGAACTGGAACCCAAGGATATATAGAAAAATATTACCATAAAAAGACAAGCAAATGGAAGAGACATCTTTGGTGGGGGTGGGGGGAGACAGGGGGAGGAAGCACACGAAAGGGTAAGGGGAACTTATATGTATAATGTACAACAAAATGCATATATGTAAATGTCACAGTGAAAAGCATGTCAGAATGAATCACATTAAGGTGTACATTAAAAATTTCCAATAAAAAAAGATAGTAGTAATAAGAAACAATTACAGGGAATGCTAAGGCACCTGGAGAAGCTTAGGTAAACCCAGAAAGGAAATTGGAAAAACCTGGATTCTCTAGGTGAATTGGTATAAGGATATTTATATTGCCTGGGGGATGATAAAGCCAGAGAAAATAGAAGAGTTAAGCAGTCTTCTAGAAAGAAAAGTGCCTTTGATAAACATAGTAGATGGTGGGCTTGCTGAGAGAAGGGAAAAGCATGGACTTGGTTGCTGGAGAGAGAACAGAGGGTGAGGAGCTGAGGGAAAAGAAGAGAGGAGGAAGAGAGAGCTGGCATAGTTCCTTCTGATTTTACTCAAACTAGGGCACATCCAGTGTGATGTCAGCCCTGGGTGCCCAACTCTAGGTTATTATTGTTGTTAGGTATTGTTGAGTTGGGTCCACCTCACAGCAACAACAGAATGAAACATGACACTGTGCCACACCCTGCACTATGTCACTGCTTTCAATGGCTAATTGTTTCTGGATTGCTTCAGGAGTGGATTGCTACATCCTTCTCCCATTTTTGCACTGTTGGGGATCAAACTCAGGGCCTTGGCACATGCAGAGTAGCACTCTACCAACTGAGTTTAACACCTAATGTGAAGTGAGCCTTAAGATACGAACTCCAGCTCCACCTGGAAAAGCCCTTTTGTGTGGATTAGGTTGCTTGGAACCTAAGGTCTTTGTTTTGTAAAAAGATTTAATGGACTTTCTGGATCCATAGGTAGAAGTTCCAGAATAATCTGCCTTTGTTGACACCCAAGCAGCCATTGATCCTGGATTAGATGGGATACATTAGAAAATCTCCTACAGTGTTCTCAGAGGTGTATATGGCTTTACCCATCATGGGCAAAATGCAGGAGTCAATTTCAATCTCCTTTTCCTCCATATTGCCTGCTAATGCCTAAGCTAACCTGCCTAACAGTTGGGTCCACCAGCTGGGGACCAAGCCTTCAAAACAGCTTTTTGAAGGACGCCTCATGTCTAAATCATAACAGTTAACCTGAATGATACTCTTTTTCCTTCTCCTTCTGAACCCAGCTCTTTGTCTGTCTGTTCCAGGAGATGATTGTGCTTGGGGACAGCTGGGTTTGAGTCTCTGTTGTGTTTGTTTCATCTGGTCTAGCAGGAAAAAGGGGAGAGCTATGGATGAGCATTCCTTCTCAGCTTTCTTTATTATGTTCTATCTTAGCTCCTGAACTTCTTCCTGTAAGATTATCCTCACTCCACTTTCCTTTACTACCTTATCTGACCACATGATTTTTGTACCACCCAGTATCCCATCCTCATTCTATGTATAGACACATGCACATGTGTGTCTGCCTGCCCCCTAATCCAACTCTACCTGCTGTCTTCCCCATGTCTATACTTCTAGTTTCTTGGATAACAAAACATTGGCATTGCCCTCAAGTCATGCCTTTCTCTAGCATCGCATGTCCAATTTGTTGGAAAATTCTATCGTTCTATTTTAAAATTATGCCTAGAAACATTATCTCAATGCTACCATTCTGTTTTAAGCCACAATCATCTCTATTGTTTATTACTTTTTGCTTTGCTTTTTTCCTCTCTTACACTCCTGTGGTTGTTCTCAATACCTGACCCAGAGAGGCTTTACTTTTAATATTTATTATTTTACTTTATTTTGCACTACTTGGGAATTGAACCCAAGTCCTTGCACATAGTTTTCAAGTGCTGTACCACTGGGCTGCACTCCCCAGCCCATTTTTTTGTTTTTTGTTTTGAGTCAGGGTCTTACTAAATTATGCAGGCTGGCTCTGGGCTTGAACTCAAGATCCTCCTGGCTCCACTTCCCGACTTGCTGGGATTACAGGTTTGTGTAACTACACCTGGTCAGAGAGGTTTTTTTAATTATAAAAATATAACTCAAATCACATGATTCTTCTGCTCAAAACTTCTACTGGCTTAGCCTATTGAGAAAAATCATTCACATATTACACTTCAATTAATCTTTATTAGGAACTGTATGAAATTCTTTAATAACTACGTAAATTCTGCAGAAGTCACTAATAGACTATGCACTAAATATTAGTGTAATTGTATGAAATTATGTCCAGTTATATCTTACCTTGGAAGGATAATTATACATTGCAACAAAGTTTACAGTGGGCATGCAGAATTAATGATGACAATAAGGAAAATATAAACTGCAATGCATTATACAAATGTTATTTTGTTAATTCAATCCAATATTTTGAGCACCTTTTAAAGGAGTAGACACTGCTCCAGATGCTCTAGAAGCAGCATCAAGAGATAAAGTTTCTGTTTGTGATTTAGTTCAACATTCTTATTTTACCGCCAAATAACTACATTCTAGCTTTGATAATTGCAAAATTAGGATCACCTGGCCTTCTCTCTAGACCTGAAAGTGATGAGGTCCTCCTCCCCCTCCCAAGAGGGTGGTCTCAGAGGAGGGTGAGTGGAGGGTTATGACTACTGGTATCACACAGAAGTAAGGAGGCACTTGTTCTACTGTGTCAATGGAGAATACATGAAGAAACACAAGTCCAACCCTGTCAAGAGTAAGGAGCACTCTCCTATTCAGATCAGTGGAGGCCACATTAGGAGGCTGAATATCTATCTCTGTCTAGCAGTACTGATACTATAGGTCCATCTCTTTCCTCTGCCACTATAGAGTAAGTGAAAGGAACCAGTCCTGGTATAATACACATTATCGCTATGGTATTAGACTTCCTTTCACATACTTCTCTTTTAATGGGATTTGCATCAAAATACATAAAAACACAAAATAATAAACAGGGGTATTTGGTCCTCAATCTTTCTAAAGCCTCCCAAATCCCTAATGGGTATAGGGTATTTGTACATATTGAACAGAACCAAAATAGCACAAAGTAGAAAACTACAAAAAATAAAAGCTGCTTGTTGTTGTTAGGTGCTGTCGAGTTGGATCTGACTCATAACAACCCTACGTACAACAGAGTGAAATGATCCCCAACACTGTGCCATGTCCAGCACTATGTCAGTGCTTCTCTGCTGTTCATGTTTTTTATTATTATTATTATTAGAAATTTTTAATGTACATCATAATGTGATTCATTTTGACATGGTTTTCATTGTGACAATTTTCATATATGCAATTTGATAAACATTATTCATATAGGTTACCCCTTACCCTCCCCTATGCTTCCCCCCTTCCCCCTTCCCATCTAAGTTTCCCATCCAAGTCTTCTCTATCTTTTACTTAGTAGTATTTTTCTATATGTCCTTGGGTTCCATTTCTGTTTAAGATAGAAACTTTTCCTGTAGTGGTCTTTGTTTCTATCTTGTTAGAATAATTACATGCAATTTCTAGTCCATTTATATTGACCTCATTCTTATCTTCCCTCCCCGCCTTTTAATGTGATCTGACCTTTGAGTAGGATTTTTCCTTCTTGTAATTTTGAGTCAGCTTTCTCATATGAGTGAGAACATGTGTTGTTTCTCTTTCTGATCTTGTGTTCGTTCACTTAAAATAATTTTCTCTAATTCCATTTTGCTGCGAATAACCTTATTTCATTTTTCTTGATTGCTGAATAGTATTCCATGGTGTATATACACCATAGTTTTTTATCCATTCTTCTGTTGAAGGGCACTTTGGTTGATTCCATATCCTTGCTATTGTGAAAAGCGCTGCATTGAACACGGAGATGCAGGTGTCTCTGTGGTATGATGACCCATCTCCCTTTGGGTAAATTCCCCATAGTGTTATAGCTGGGTCATATGGTAGATCTATTTTTAGTTTATACTTTCAGGGATCATTTCTATAGTTTGTTCATGGGGTTTTCAATGACATTGCTTTGGGATTGCTTTGGGAGTGGATTGCCACATCCTTCTCCCACTTTTGTGGTCCTGGGGATTGAACCTTGGGTCTCAGAGATTGCAAATCAGCAATCTACCAACTGAGCTAAACCTTAGCCCCTAAGAACTCAGTACTTTTTGGGGAGGTTACTGGGTGGTTGAGTCCAGGACTCCACACATGCTTAGGGAAGCACTCCACTATTGAAGTACACCTTTGGCCACCACCACCCCCATTTTTTATTATTTTTAAGACAGGGTCTCACTAAGTTATGCAGGCTGCCTCTGGATTGCTATTGCTCCTGCCTCAGCTTCCCAAGTCACTGGGATTACAGGTGCACAACATGGTACCTGGACATTTCAGGACTTTTTAAGGCAAGTGAAAATACATATGTAGCACAATGTCTGCTTCATAGCAAGCATTTATTATGCTAGTTCTGATGCTCCATATTTTCTCATTTAATTATCACAGCAGACTTATGGAATGAATTCCATTATTTTCCCAATTTTTCATAGAGAAAATGAAGCTTGAGGAGGTTAAATCATTTGGTCAAGGTCACAACACTAGAAGGCAGAAAAGCTAGGACTCAAATTCAGAGTTTCTGACTCTAAAATTGATGTTTCTAACTGTCATGATTTCAAACTAACACTACTTTGACACAAAATCATTGTGACTCTGGGTCCCTGAAAACTGCCTAGAGGAATTAAAAATTTTCACAAAGGATATATTAATAATTAAAATTGCGTAAGTTTCCTTTAAAAAAAGCTTTATTTATGTTTTTCTTTTGCTAGAAAATACACATGTATAAATAAATATATGGGGCTTTCACTTATTAAAACATAAGCTAGGCACCATTTTCCATGTACTTCCTGAGAATACAGTGAAAAAACACTGGAAAGTATATAAAACAGAAGGTAAGTCTGAAAAGTGAACAGAAGAAAGAGGGCTTACTAAAGGACTCAGGATCTGCAGAAGGAAATAGAGGTGAGTTCTCAGGGTTTTTTTTTTTTTTTCCCCCTTCATCATTGACTTGGAATTAAAGAAACTGGCAGTGGGCACAGGCAAATAAAAAGTTCCAACAAAAGCCTGATATCTCTATCCAAAGGACCAACAATTAATCCACCGAGTAAGACAGAAAACTTTTAGACAATAATTGCTCTATTCCAATCAAAATTATAAGACAAACAAGTGAACAAAAAAATCAGTGCTCTTTCCCCAGCCATACTGGCAAGGGCCTGGTTGGTGGTGAGACTTCCACTCTCTTGAAGCTCCAATGATGACCTCCAAAGCCCTGCCGGTAGACTGTAAGATAAGACTATGCCGAGAGCTAGAATTTCCACCTGCCCCAGCTGTAATGAGTGCATCTCCCTCTCTGTCTCCAGTTCAAGTGTCAGTGGAGAGCACACACCTGGATGTAATGAGGTGTTGCTCCCCCTTCTCACTAGGTTTGTGTAAGAGAGGGCAAGTAAGGAGCCACCTGATCTGTGGTGTCAGTGGAGACTTCATGAGAAGGTAGAGTCCTATCCCAACCAGAAATAAGGAGGAACTCACCCACTCAGGTGCCAGTGGAGGCCAAGTCAGGAGCCTGAATATCTATCTCCACCTAGCACTAATACTATGGTGGGCCCATCTCCCTCCTCTGCCAGAGTAGGGTAAAAGGAGGCCAGTTTTTCTTTTAAAGGTTGTTGTTGTTGTTGTTATTGTTGGGTGCCCTCGAGTAAGGTCCAACTCACAGCAACTCTCACAGGGTTTTCATTGGCTGGTTTTTTCTGGATTGCTTTGAGAGTGGATTGCCACGTCCTTCTCCCATTTTTGTGGTGCTGAGTACAGAGAGTGCAGAGCAACGCTCTACCAACTGAACTAGACCCCATCCCCTTTTAAAGTTAAATAGGTTAAATAAAATTACCATAGTATGGAAATGTCCAGATTTCAATAGGAGTTCACTCAATCCAAGAACCCAGAAGGTCTCAAACTGAATAAAAAAATAAATAGATGACGGCTCTGAACTAAGATGATAGAGATGTTACAATTACCACACAAAGATTTTAAATCAGTCATCACTTTTAAAAAATGCTTTGGTGAGTAATTATGAACATACTAGAAATAGTTTTTAAAATAGCCTTAACAAAGAACTATTACTCTCAGCAAATAAATGGATGATACAAAAATAAATAAATAAACAAACAAATAAATATTTAGAGCTTAAAAATACAGTACCCAACAACAAAGTGAAGATGACAGAATAAAAAATCAGTGAAGTGGAGTAGAAAAATAGAATCTACCCAATGTGAACAATGGAAAGAAAACAGACTGAAAATAGAAAGGGTTACGGTTTGGATCTAAATTTCCCCCATAGTCTCATATTTGGACGTCTGGTCCCTTGCTGGTGGCACTGTTTATGAAGGTTATGGAAACTTTAGGAAGCAGGATCTAGCTTTGCAGACCTCAATGACGGCACAGGTCTTTGGAGGTTTATACTCGGAGATGGTTCCAGTTGTTGTCTCTGCTTCTCCTTCCTGGTCACCAATGTGTGACATTCTTTGCCAATGACACTGCCACCTGCCACCACCACACTTGCCCTCCTGCCATTGATCCTCTAACCAAGAACTCCCAATAAATGTTAAATATTTCCCCCCATAAGTTTGATTCAGTTAGCTTATCTGTCACAAGTCATTAGCTGACTCATACAGAGAGCAAGATTTGAAAAGTATGAAAACAAAATGGCTGAAATCTTCTCAAACTGGAAAAACATACAAATGTACAGATTCATGAAGCTGAATCATTCCCAAATAGGCTAAACCCAGAGAAATATATACCAATACACATGGTGATAGAATGCAATGGGTTTGCCTCTTGGTGAGTACAAAGCCCATAAATACAAGACAGTTTTGACTGGTTCCTTCTAAGTTTCTCTGGAGGGCTTCATCTGAAAAACAAACAAACTTTGAAAGTATATTAATAATCATTTAAATGGCCAGTGGCACCTACACCCATGCAGCATAGGTGATTGTCTCTAAAAGCATCTGCCTAGCAGCTAACAGCATTCTAACGAAAATGCTGGACATTAAGGAGAAATAAAAACTCTTGAAAGCAATGAAAGAGAAATGCCACTTTACAATTAAAGGTAAGTAAGAATTATAATAACAATGGATTTCTTATTTAAAACTGGGTGGTACAGAATTAAGTAAACATGCAAATAATGCAAGACCCAGCAGTTGTACTCCAGGGCATTTATCTCAGACAAATCAAGACTTACACTCACACAAAAAACCTGTATACAAAATGTATGGCAGATTTTAAGAGGCAAATGGAAACTCCTCAGATCTCATTCAATGATTGAATAGTTAAGCAAACTTTGGTACATCTAAGCCATTGGATACTATTTAGTAACAAAAAAGAATAAATTATTGTTATATGAAAAAAGATGAATGACTCTCCAAGGAATTGTGCTGAGAAAAAAGTAAATCACAAAAGTTTAGATATTGTATGACTCCATTTATATAACATTCTTGAAATGATAAAAGTATAGAAATGGATAATAGATCAGTTGCCAAAGGTTAAGGAGAGGGTAGACTGAGAAGAGGTGGCTGTGGCTATAGAAATCCTTGTAGTAATGGAAATAACCTCTCTCTTGCCATAGCAGCATCAATATCCTAACTCTGATTTTGTACTATAGTGTTGCAAGGTATTATTTAAGAAATCTGGGTAAAGGGTATTATTTCTTACAGGTATTATTTCTTTCTTATTATGTGAAATATAATTATCTCAAAATAGAAAGGTTAATGAAAAATTAAATTTGGAAAACAAGCAGTATAAACGAACAAATTAGCAAACCTATGTATTCTCTCTAAAATTTATATCATATAGTCAAGATGGCAAAAGAGTGGTAAAAGCTGACAAATATCAAAAGACCTTGCTATGCACTTAATTAATCATAGTTCATTAGCTATATATTGTACAAGGCACAATGTATTTTGCCTCCAACCTTCCAACCAATTGATCATTCCTCAGAAAGTGGAAAATGGTCACTGAAACAAATAGAGAATCTGAACACCTTGGATAATTCTTTATTCTCAAGTCTGTACAAAAGGTGCAATGTAAGGCATTCTTAGTCTTCAGGTCTGGTTGAGTGTCATTTAATGAACTAGTTATTTTTATTTGAGGTGCAATTCCAAAGTAATTTGTTTCAGGTGTAAGAAGCACTGAGAAAAATCTTTTCTACTACAGTTCGGAGCCTGCAGCTGTAGCACTGTGGTCTCCAACCCTGGCAGACCTCAGAAACTAAGCAGGGTCTGGCCTTGTTAGGACTTGGATGGGAGACTGACTGAGAGCACCAGGTTCTGTAGGCTTGGGAGAAGAACCCAGAAACCCACTCCCAAAAATCAATCCACCCTATGAATAGCAGAGAAGCACTGACAGTAGTGTTTTGCCTGTTGTATGCAGGTTCCGCACCTAACAACAACAACAACAACAACAGTTCTCAATATTCATTATGGAAGAAGACTTAAACCCTGAAAAGATTTGCTCTGAAGTTTCATGTTCCAAAGTCAGGTTTGTCTCAGAGTGTACAATCACTTAGTCATGTCATAGGACTGAGAACTGCTGAGGATCTGAGTGTCATCATGTACATGCCGATGACCTTACAGGAAATAAAAGTGTAGTGTTAATTCCTGCTCTTTCCTTTGATAATTGTGCAGCATGCCACAGCACAAGTGACATTTCTATCTTTGTTCTTAGGCCATCAAGTATTACAATAAATGAAGGTAAATGTCCCCTGAAGCTAACACCCTGAAACAACTGTCTTGTCCATTAGCCATTCCTGAGTATGACTGTGCCACACTCAGCCCCAAAGATCAGTATGTGGCCCCAAGTTCACAAGATTGTAAGAGCTACTGGGAACTCTATGCCTTAGTTGTCTATTGTATCCCCATCACTTATAGTAATTCCTTAGAGTAAGAACTGTATGATTGTTACTGGAAACTATACTAATCATCATGACCAGCTCAAAAGAGAGAGAGAAAAAAAAAAACCACTCCTTTAGGAAATCAATGTTTAGAAGATTTTGTTGACAGGAATTAAATGTGTGCAAAGTTGTAATATATATTTTGTAATAGAGTGTTAGCCTGAAGCTGTAGCCCTGTGGTGACTGACCCCGTCAAATCTCAGAAGCTAAGCAGGGTCGGGCCTGGTTAATACTTGGATGGGAGACCACCTAGAAACACCAGGTGCTGTAGGCTTGGGAGATGGACCTGGCAACCCACTCCCCAAAATCAATCCACCATTGAAAACCCTATGAACAGCAGAAAAGCACTGACAATAGTGTTTCCCCTGTTGTATGCAGGGTCTCTATGAGTCAAATACCGGCTCCACAGCAACTAACAACAATAATAGAGTGTTAAATAACTAACTCTAAGGACTACAGGGCCAATTTAAAGATTAATTTCCAATTCTGTTTTGAGTGCCTCCTGGATGCCAGACCTAATTTTTAGATTTCTGGGTTATAATGGTAGGCACAGTTTCTGTACTCAAAGCAAAGGGGCAGAAGAGAATGGTATGTGCTCACATGGAGGAAATAAGGCATGTTATAGGACTGCCCAGAAGTGCACTTCCTCTAAGAAGTTATATGTAGATTACAATATAATTATTTACTTTAAGTTGTTGTTATATTACTCTGTTTGTAGTAATTACATGGATAATAGGATTTAATATGATAACAGTGAAAATACAACTACTATTTAGAAATATATTATTAACCACAGGTATATTTATGATTAGATTTCAGCTGAGGAAAGCATTTTCATACTTCTGCTGATATGTAGTGCTTGTTAGTTGAGGAGGTGTTTTGGATCCATTTCATTTAATCCATGAATAAATTTTATTGAGTTACAGTTTTTAGTCCCACTTATGTAAGAGAAAATTGAGTTTTAGATTAAGCCATTTGCCAAATAAGTGATAGAGTTAGGCTTAAATTCTAGTGTTCGGAAGCCAAGCTACGTGTTCACATGGTTGCCTAGTGGGAGATTCACATTTATAGAATTATTTATAGAATTATAGAAAGTTTCTCAAATCAATTTTGTAAAAATAATGTAAAGCTATGCATATTATTATCTAGTATTTGCTTTTACACTCAGTAATATTTTAAAAGGGCTGAGATTTAGCTCATTTGGTAGAGCGCAGCTCTTTAGTCTCTGAGGCCCTGGGTTTGATTCCCAGCACTGCAAAAATGGGAGAAGGACATAGCAATCCACTCCCAAGGCAATTCCATAACAATCAGCCATTGAAAACCCTATGAGGGTCACTACGAGTCAGACATGACTTGATGGCACCTAACAAAAACAATAATATTTTAAAGCCCAGGTATCTCAGGCACAGTGGTGCCTGCCCAGCAACTGGGGAGGATGAGGCAGGAGGACTTCAAGTTCAAGGCCAGAGGCAGCCTGCATAATTTAGAGAGACCTTGTTTCAAAATAAAAAGTAAAAAAGGGCCTAGGGGCTCAGTTCAGTGGTAGAGTGCTTGCAAAAGTATGCATGAGGCCCTAGGTTCAACCCCTCAGTAACACAAAAGAAAACAAAACAGAAAAACAAGTATAATGTTGCGAATTGTTTTGGTTCATATCTTTTACTTCTATATACTATTATATTGTTGAATACACACACATTTGTTTATCCATTCTACCATCAATACATACTTGTTTTGCTTCCAGCTGTTATCTTTTTGTGAGCAGTGTTATCCTGAACACCGTATGCATTCTTGAAGTGGTTTTGTCCACAGATAATAAAAATTTCTCTAGGGTATATATGCAGAAATGAGTAGAATTGCAGAACTCTAGGACATGTGCATGCTAAATTTTACAATAATGACAAATTGTTTTTCAAAATGCTTATATGAATTTATAATTTCATGACAAGTTGAAATGTTCCTGTTCATAGATATCTTCTCCAATACTGGGCCTACCTGATTTCCCAAATTTTTGCTTGCTATTCTTTATTAGCCTGCAGCCGTAGTCCTGTGGCATCCGATCCCGCCAGATCTCGGAAGCTAAGCTGGGTCGGGCCTGGTTAGTACTTGGATGGGAGACTGCCTGGGAACACCAGATGCTATAGGCTTGGGAGAAGGACCTGGCAACCCACTCCCAAAAATCAATCTGCCATTGAAACCCTATGAACAGCAGAGAAGCACTGACAATAGTGTTTCCTCTGTTGTACAGACTTCGCTATGAGTCGGATACCGACTCGACGGCACCTAACAACAACAACAATCTTTATTAAGTGGTATTTCATTGTGGGTTTTTTTTTTCATATTTTCCTGATTATTAGTAAGATTGAACATCTTTTCATGTTTACTAATCACAAACTTGCAGCCATAGTACCCTCATATCCGATGCCTCCTGACTTCAAAAGCTAAGCAAGGTTGGTGTGGTTAGTCTTCAGATGGGAAAGAGCTGGGGAATGACCAGGTGCTGCAGGGTAGGAAGGAAGACCTGGCAATTCACTCCCTTTGTTCAGGTCACAATTCCCCAATGAAAACTAAGAATAACAGAGAAGCACTGACCATAGTCCTGGGCATGGCACAGTGCCAGGTAGTGTTTCCCTCTGTTGTGCATAGGGTCCCTATGAGTTGGACCTGACTCAACAACACCTGACAATTAGCCACACATAATTTCTTTGATAATAGGGCTATTCATGTCTTTTGCAATTTTTCTGTTTTGTCTTTCACCTTGTAATTTTGAGAAGTTATTATGTTTGATATGTATCAAAAATAAAGCTTTGTATATAACAATCTTTTTGAATTATGTTTAACAAAAATATTTTTCTAAGCTTATGTATTTTCTAAAAGCTTAGTTGTATCTTTTTATTACTAGTTTTTGTGAATATAATACATTCAGCCTTTTAAAATTATATTATCACTTTTTAAATTTAAGAAATCCTTCTGTAATCTAACCTCAAAAGGCTATGCATTTTCTTCTAAATTTTTAAAGTTTCTTTTCACATTTAAGTGCTTAATCCATCTATAATTATATGGTATGACATAAAGATCCAATTTCACTTTTTCCCTATGTTATTAAATGCTTCAGCATCATCTGTTGAATAATTTCTATTGGCTACATCAATCTATAATGCTTCTTCTAATCTATACCATTCTGAGGTCTAAGACTTTTTGGTATATGTGTATAGGCTTTCTAACTTTTTTCATTGGTTATTTTACCTTATTTCCATTGATTAAACTATATTAATTACTTGCAAGTCTTGACATATGATAATCTCCCACTCTGACTTTCTTTTCAGGAATATTCTGGCTATTCTTAGCAAGTTGTTCTTTTAGCTTGTCAAATTTCATGAAAGACACTTTGGGACTGTCATTAATTTAGTGAAAACCAAAATCTCTGTGATTTTAAGTTATCTTTAACATAAATTTGGGTTATCTCTTCCTATTTTTATTATCTTTTAATGTCATCCACAAACATTTTGTAATTATCTGGATAGAGATCTCATATATTTTTGTCAGATTTTTTCCCCTAAGTACCTTAAACATTTTATTGTTATTGTAAATACTTTTCTTTTCTTTACATTTTCTGCTTGT